>JAGXCT010032333.1:0-20847 GCA_022495035.1 Philopotamus ludificatus | reverse complement strand
CATCGATTTAACTGAAGTACTTAACTTTTGCTATTTTTTTCGCGAAATCGTCCGGTCCAACGCAAAACTCGGAATGTGTTAATAATTAATAAAGATTTTATTGTAAAAAACATATTTTTATATTGTAATAATTAAAACAAATATGAAGATGTTTCGCTTGAATATTAGAGGGACCCGAAAGAAATCACGTATTTAATAAATGATTGTTGGAGTATACTTTTTGTATACTGTATAAAAAGCATGTCTGTTTTTTTTACTTAGAATTATTGTTTGGCATATTTATGAGTTATAGAATTTATATTATTGTTAAGAGTGAAATGTCGAAACCAAAAATTGACGAAGGACACATGAGACATTGTATGCTACTTTTTATCGATTAGGACTTGAATGCCATCAAAGTCACTAATAAATCTTAAATAAATTTATGTCGAAGTGCTGACAGCACGTAGATATCAATTTAGATTTCAAAGGTTAAAATTGAGATATAGAAAACAAAAAGATACACCTGAATGGGGACGACCTTCTAACTTTGCTGATGACATATTGATGTTTCCTGGTCGTGTCGGATCCTCTATTAACCATCGAAGAATTATCGTAGAGAATCTCACGCACTATCCGAAGATAACAAAAAATCAATTCTTTCTTGTCGAGACAAAGAATTCTACCCCTTTTACAACTATTTATAAGTGGAGATGCGAAATGGATCGTTTACGATAACATAAGTCGAAATATGCAAAGGCTTTCACAGAATGAAACCACCGCTTCGAGTCCTAAGCCTGGTTCATTCCGAGACACTGAAATACTAAGAAAAGTTCTTTGGTGCATTTGGTGGGATGTAGGAGGACTACTTTATCACGAACTATTAAAACCAGGTGAAAGAATTACTGCAGAAGTCCAATTATGTTTAATAGAAGTGAATAATTCTTCTCCACGATAATGCACGCCCCCATTATGCAAGAATTATTCATGAAAAAAATCTTCTTCCTTTTGATTAATTTTTCTTCAGGTCCATGAATCAAAATTTAAGAGGAAAACGCATATATTACGAATATTTCAATTCGCAATGATGAAAAGTTTGTTTTATAATAATATGTAAAAGAAATAACAATAATTTTACGATAAAAAAAATGCGAGATTTCTTTCGGGTCCCCCTTATAATTGCTTAAAACATCTAAATTAAAATTTTGATTTGCACTTAAACGATTTACAATTAGAAAGGGATAAATAGGTTATTGAAAGATGAGAGACAATATTAATTGATTTAATTAACATATTTTCATAAAGCATACATATATTTTTAATTGAGACCTTTTTAAGTATCGCAATCTACGAATTCAATGAATAATAAAATAATTTAATATCTTTAAAATTAATTTACAATCTGTATTCATGTTCCATTGTTTCAGCGAGTATGAAACATTTTACAGGCAATTTATCTGGTATCTTACATGAATGATCAATGTTGATTTAGCTTAATGGATCCACGTTTAATTGGAAACGAAAGTGTGATACGAAAATGACGACGTTATTATTAATCTTAATAATGTGTAGATATTTCAGCGGTCGTCAAACTTTAGGACCTCGCGTACCACCAAATGCATAATTTTAAATCCCGTTAGTTAAGTTATGATATTAATTACTGGAAAATTAACTCGACTACGGGAAAATATTTAATGTTTTTAATTTCTAAAAATAGATGAAATCTTTTAGAGACCACAATTAGTAGAAAACTTTACATAAACTAAGCCGTCAAATTTGAGTATGATAAGGAATACCTCTGTTATCATATTCTATAGCAAATGCTCTGAAATATTAAATTCATAACTTTCTAAATGAAACTGAAATAGTTGGATAATTTTTGTATTCAAATAAGAAGCAATGAACGGACGCACCAAAAATCATTGATATGACATGTAAATTGAATACAGTAAACCCCCTATAACGTCGATAGGTTCCACGTGGGAGAAACGTTATAGAGAGTTGAGGTTTTTCTAATTTTATTTTTTGATATGAAGGAAATCAGTAAATCATTTTCATTTTTCTGTTTTTTGACATGTTTACGTGTTAACCAGCGCAAATGACTTGACTCGCGCATTAAGCGATATCCTTTCGTATATTGGCTGACGTAATCCTCTCGCAAGTTGCCAGTAGACGCGATATTTTATCAGTTAATTTTATAAAATTATAAAATGTTTTTATGAAAATCTAATAAGCGTTTAAAAAAAATTACGTTATAGGGGGGAACGATCGACGTTATTAGAAAAAACTGCCGCAAATGTTATAAGAGTGTACGTTATAGGGGGGTTTACTGTACTACAAAAGTCATTTTATACAATTTATTAAAAACTTGATATTGAAAAAGAATTATAACATTACATAATATTACTATAGAGTCTTAATAATTGTAATGTTATCTCATTTATTATTCTTAACTGTTATTTCGAACTTTAGTTTGTGATCTGTACGCCCTGAACAATCTGAAAAGGTGATAATCCGATCCGGTAAATAAGTTAAATCCAGGGTGGATGAGTTAAAAGTTTCAATCCAAGCTCTATTATTTTTTCCTTAAAGATCCCTTTCTTGTTATTGACCAATACAGATCGTTCTTGTTTCATTCGCTTAAGTTGTTCACAATAAAGGTCTGACCAGGTTCAAACAATTCAAGTGAATAATTCTAGAAAAATCCCACCACACACAGGCAAGGACCTTCTTTATTGTTAAGGATAGTCGAGGGGTCAAAGCAGGCCACTCTCGGAAAATAAAAGTTGTTTTTGGGGTACAGGAATATTGTATAGCACCCACATCTCATCTCAAGTTACATATCGCCACTAAAACAGATCGGCTCCATACCGAGACCAAAGAGACGCGCAGACGTTACGCCGTTGATCAAGCGCCTTCTACGCCTATTAATAAGGAACCCAAATTCCTTTCCTGTACACTTTTCTATGCGACAAAAATGATCCTGAACTGTAGACCATGGACAGCCAATCTTCAAATATAATTCCTTAATTTTTTGACGAAGATCTTAATCTTTTTGGGTTCGTCCTTTTCGTGCGACATCTTTGAGATTTCTATTTCTATATTTAAACATTTTAAACCACTGATGATACTAGTTTATTTTTAGAATATCTCCGGAAGTATCGGTAATTGTTTCACTGCTTCGTTTGCCTTCATTCCTTGATGGAACAAAAATAGCATAAAATGACGTAAGTGTGCTTCTTCTATTGTTGGCCTTGACATCTTTACCCCTTGATAGAAAAAAAAATTAACCGAATAATTAAAACCATAGCTTTAACGTAATACAAACTAAACAAATTATCTGTAAATGAGCGCATCGAAGAAAATTTTGATTATTATTCGGTCTCCTTAATAACTTTTATTTAAAGCATTTAATTTTTGATCATATGGTGATAGTTAAATCTATGAAAATTATTCACACAGTGAGAAGTTTTAATCTTTGATTAAAGCTCGATTATCTCGGCCAGAAGGAGCCTCTCTAAAAATTTTATTGTACTAGTTGGTTAGCTGTGGATTAAAAAATGCAAATAAAATCCACATTTCTCTGCGAACCACCACATTAGCGACCGCTTGTCTACTTAATATTTTTAAGGTTATTTTCGTACGTGAATTTATTAAAAATGAATAGCTGGAATATCGGATAGTATCGATTTCGATGTGTACATTTTGCGTCCATTTACCAATGCTGAAAGTTATAAATTGATAATCAAACAAATCAATGCAATCAATGTTTGTACTGCGTGGCGATACGAAAAAAAAATCGGGGACAATTAAATGGGTTAAACAAATATTTATGGCCTGAAAAAATTCGAAATTAATTTAAATTATTATTATCTCAATGGAGAGGCATGCGAAGGACTGCGAAAAAGATGGATGGTTAATTAAGAAAGGTTCGAATCAGAGTATATTCGCTTAAAAAAAATGCAATATCAAATATTCGGGTCTGAAAATTTTATTCATGCACTGTGCATTATTGACGATTTAATAAATTTATTAATTAAAAAATAATTAGGTAATATATTTCCGCAAATGAGTTGCGTCACTCATCCACCCGAAGAACGTGGCATTCGTGGAGACTCGAGTTTTTACTCCACAGTAAGCAATTAGCGATTGAAAAACGACAAAGGTGTCAATCGAAACACATCATTGCCAACGTGCATCGACTGCTCTATATTCTAATTTAAAAATAAATAGTTATACAATGGCAAAATCGTCCGTCTCGATAATGAGTGAACTCCACTCTCCACACGTTCATATTGATTAAAAACCAAAAAGACCCACCCCCACTTTCCAAATTTCCCCACAAACAACACACTAGTTTTTTTAGTATTCATTATCTTCATTCATTGTGGTTTAATGGAATAAATTATTCAATAAAAGTTACCAGAAATGATATCATGAGTTTCACTGGGCACACGCAATTTCATCGATCGCCACACGAAACGAGTATGAAGCAAAAGTCGATCCGGTTTTAATTCGTTTCGGTCGGTGTTGCGATGAAGTAAATGTTTTCGTTGGTCGATTGGAATTTTCGTCAGTGGTTTTGGCTCCGCCCCCTTGTATGACGCCTACGCCGCGGACCGTCAGCAAAGACAACGCAATATTCGAACATAAAATAAGGTTTTTTCTGTGTTGTCTATGTGGGTTCTATCGCAGGTTCGATATAGACGGCATCTTTATTAATTGCCAATACAGCGAACGAATCGGTAACGATATTATTACTGAGACCGAAAAGTAATCAAAATTTCTTCAATGAGTTAAGCAAACGCGTAAGTTTTGTTATAACGTTAAAGCTATAGTTTTTTTTTACCCAGTGGTAAAGATATCAAGGCCAACAATAGAAGAAGCACACATTTGATTGTATACTATTTTTGTTCGATGAAGGAATGAAGGCAAACGAAGCGGTAAAAAAAATACCGATACTTACGGGGATATTCTGATACTTAACAAGTGTCATCGGTGGTTCGAATAATTGAAAAATGGAAATAGGAATCTCAAAGATGTTGCACGAAAAGGACGGCCCCAAAAATTAGATAATGATATCCTGAAGAGGATAGTGAATTCAGATCCTCGTCAAACAATTGAGGAATTATCATTGATCCCATGGATTGGATTCATAGAATGTCCATGGTCTACAGTTTAGGATCATTTTTGCTGCATAGGAAAATTGTACAGGCAAAGAATTTGGGTTGCTCTAGAATTGATGGGACGGCGTACCATCTGCGCGTCTTTTTTGTCGCGGTATGAAGCCGATCCGTTGTGGATCTGTTCTGGTTCACGATGGTGGTATCCTGAAGGCGATGGAGCATTCAGATCCTCGTCAAACAATTGCAGAATTATTGTTGAAGATTGCCTGTCCATAGTCTAGAGTTCAGGATAATCTTCGTTGCCTAGGAAAATTGCACAGGCAAGGAATATGGGTTCCTCTTGAATTGATGGAGACGGCGCTCGATCAACGGCGTAACGTCTGCGCGTCTCTTTTGTCTCGGTATGAAGCCAATCCGTTTTTGCGACGAATGGTAACTGGAGATTAGAAGTGGGTGCTATACAATAATCTTTTCCTGACCATTACGTGTCCCAGTTTATCACGGGACATGGCTCCTTTAACGCCAATCTTCATCGTCTGAGCCTCAAGGATGAAGCGAGTTTTGTGGGAATCGGAACACATTCTTTGGGAATGTCCGGAGTTTTCTTATGAAAAAAAGACTATGCTCAATGTAGTGAGGCGTTTCCCTGCCGCCGTCTGTCACCAGGACCTTGTCTTCTACATCCCTGCTTACAGGGATTTTGTGACTTACGCCGGCCAGGTCGGAGCGAGATTCTCCTCCCTTAACATATTACCCTTGCCTTCTTAGGTGTAGGTCGCATGTATTTCCAAGGAGTATTCAGATGCGATGGTTGCCACGATGGCTCGTCAGAGGTAGTCTACATTTAGACTCACACGGACCCTCCAGGAAAACCTCAGCCATATACAATAATCTTGTACAAAAAAAAACAATGGCTTCCTTCCGAAGAAGTAGCTGTTCCGACGCCTCGACTATCATTAACAGTAAAGAAGGTCTTTGTTTGTGTGTAGTGGGATTTTTCTGAAATAATACACTAAAAATTGCTTGATCCTGGTCAGACCGTTACAGCGACAGTGTATTATGCACAACTCTAGCAAATCAAACAAGAGCTCATAAAAAAACGATCTGTTTTGGTCAATAACAAAAGAAGGATCCTTCAACACGATAACGCGAGCTCTCAAGTTGCAAAAGTAACACAGGAAAAATAAAGGAGCATGGATTGGAACTTTTAACTCATCCACCTTATTCACCGGATCTCGCGCCGTCGGATCGCCACCTTTTCAGATTGTTAGGGCATACATTAAGAGATAAAACAATTAATAATGTTGGAGAAGTGAAAATGCATGGAAATTATTTTGTTGATTGGTATTTAAGAGTTTTTAGTATATAAATGTTTTTCGTGACCAAAAAAAATTCCCCCTAATATAAACGATATGCAAAGTGCGCTGCTTTCTGTCTGTGGCTAAGGGTCCTCCACTCACTCTATGACTCTGGAGTATCTATATATTAATATAAGCTCTGGAGGTAGGAATGGCCATGACACCTGTCGATTAGGCCACTCTACTAAATACATATTCGTAGTATAGCTAACCCCTTGAGAGGTCGGATCCTTCTAGAATAATATTTGGGTAAACGTTTCCATAAAAGCGAATATGATGTGACCAAAGCTCTCATCAGATTAGCTCACCGAAGAATTTATCTACACATTTCATAGACCAAGCAATTTTTCAGCTCTCCTTCGACATTACAGTATTTTTTAGCTTTTTCAGATATTTTTAATTTTAGTGCCATATTTCTTACGTTAATTCTCAACGTCCGTTCACGTTCAAACGCATACGTAGACGATGATTCATACCTCTATTTATCACATTTATAAAAAAAAAAATTCCCCTTATTATTTATGTTTAAGAAATCAATGGGAGTCAAGATTTATTGAATGTTTCTTATTCAGACAGTATTATGAAATTTTCAGCTAACTCTTGGACTTTTTTATACTTCATGCTTCATGATTCTTTTATTCCGAGAGTATGTCTTAAATATATTTGTCGTCTAAAGAATCTGGTATCTCGCTTTAATTTGTATGTTTCAACTCCACGGAATGGACAAAAATTCGTATGAAATTTAAAGAATCTATCTCCTATATGAGATCTCAAAGGCATCCGATGTTTTTCTGTCTTCTTATATATTTATTTAGATCGTTACTGATGTTATAAACCGGCATAGTCTGTCCGTATTATTTCTGGGCTCTCGATATTCTCGAGTGCGCCCCTATCCTTCTTACGAAAGTCTGCCACAGAACACATTTTACGCGGAAAACGGTTCCCGCCAAAAGTCGGTGACAGCATCGTCACGTGACTCACAGGACAGGGTATAAATATGTCCCATTTTGGAGGCATCCAGACACATTCGCTCACGCCGTCATGGCAGTCACATCTCCGTGATTTCTCTCGTACCAGAGATACGTCTCTGGGATCTTTATCATCATCTCGTACCGGAGATTCGTCTCTGGGATCTTTTATCTGGATGCATTAGGTTTGACAGCTTTGGTCTCCATCTTCGAAGCGATCGTTAACTACCGGACGATCGAACGTTTTGGCGCCAGCGGTCGTGTACCTTTTGTACCGTGTAGTTCGGGTGCCTTAACAATTGGAGGCAGCGACGGGTTACCATTTTTTGTTCTACTCTCGTACCACCCTTAACATTGGTGGCAGCGGTGGGTTACCTTTTTGGTACTACTGTCGCGTCCCCTTAACATTTTGGTGGCATGGGTGGGATACCTTTTTGGCACTACTGTCGCGTCCCCTTAATTTCTCTAAAAAGATTCAGTTCTTTAGCTTTCTAATTACTAACTATTTTTATTTATAACTGACTAATTCATTTTGATATCTTAACCCTTTCCACTCCAAGCTTTTTTTTGTTTGTTTCCACCAGCTCCACTACTCAATTGGAAATTTATTAGGTAAATGTGATTGATTTTTTTTAACTAAATAAAACGATTTTTTCAAGTATTTTTTTTTATTCTTGTTTCTAATATAGTGTACAATATAATAACCCTTGGATATCAATTTTTAAAATTTATTTTAGTATGGTATTTTTCAAAACACAGTCCAGGATGGATGATGGTTTTGCTCCTCGCATAAGCCTTGGTACACAACATGTTTTCACCCATTATTTTCCTATTAGGAGCACACGGCACAATCCTTATGCTTTCCCTCTGGGTGCAAATATAAAGTGTGGGGACGTCCCATCTAATCGCTGTTCTCATCGGTCATGGATGAAATTCCCAGAGACGAAATGGGAGCCTGAATCTGATCAGCGATACATCAATACTCTTTTGCCTATAGTGTTTATGGCTCAGCGGTGTATTTCCCCCCATTTTGATTGCACATATTTTATGCAATATAAATGAATTTATTATGGAGACTCTGTTCCCTAAAAAAAAAAAAGTTTTCCACCATTCTGAGAGTCTTCTTTATAAAACAGTACGATGAAGCATACCGGTCGGCTACAGCATCTCCGCCCATAAACTTATTGTAATTCTATAATTACTGCCTGGTTTTTCTAATTTCTATCCGTAAATTTGATTGGGCCTACAACTCTAATATTTCCTCGCTTTGTTCTTGCATGTCTTCTTTGTGTATTGTTTCAGATTGAGACTTATAGTGTAATTTAGAACATTCACCACTCGTGCATCATACTCAGGCCAACGATAGGACATTTTGCTTTCGAAAGCAAGCGGTATTTCAGATAATTTCGGTTTTTTCTAATCTTCTGGTAATCCTTTCTTTCTATTAGGCATAATCGTGCTGGTCAAAAAACAACGCAGTTTTATATAATTCATTTGTACAGAACTACATCTGTATGAAAACGATCCGTAAATATATGATATCCATTACAGCTTTAGGTACGGATTTTTCAGATTGTTGTGTAGATGTAAAACAATTCTACTAGTGAATGATAATTTGGTCTTCCTATTAGCCCATCTGTCAGATATTTTTTCCATAGTACGGAACGAAGGGAATATATGTATTTCTCAAGAATTCCATAAAACATAAAACACGTAGTCCCCATTTGGTCGGCTTCTTTGGATTATACGCCAGGAAAGAATTTTCCCCTTGAATCCCACGGTGGATCTGGGTCAATTGATAGGATTTTTATTTTGGTATAAAATGTCTTCTGCATTTAGAACTGTCAAGGAAAGATAATTGTTTACCTTTGTGTCCTGGGTGTGAAGGCTTCTTGTATCATCAAGCTGAATTGATTCCAAAATGCAATGACCAAAATATCTGTACGAATCTTCTCTCCCGTGAAAATATTTTGCCAAAATGAAATTCTGAATGAAATGTTAGGCTCCAATAATGCTGCATTTCAGGACTTCAATGAGATCATACATCACGACTTCTAAAAACGCCTTCATTTCAACTTCCGTTACATCAATCCATGTTCTCCAAATGGAATGTTTTGATAATGTTTTGGTAGCAATCATATTAGCAGCATACTTATTTGTCTCGGATGTAATTTTACGTATGAGATCGTCCGTAAAAAAAAATGAAAAAAATTGTAGAGGTGTAGAGCAAGATGCTGGAACTTGGGGTCCTGGTACTTTATGTCCAGTAGTGAACTATTTGAGATAGTAATTATCCCTATTAGTGACATCCATCCATGAAGATTGATCGTCATCTCGAATATTCTGAACATCGTCACTACTGGAAATCTTGAAGTCTCTTTATTATGATAAAACGGATAAATCCCCATCAGAGTGAACTCGATTCTGAAGGCTGCAAATGATTTGGTCCTGGATCTGATCTGTTTATCCCTTTCTTTGGTAATAACGGCATTGAGAAATACTTCACTTTCGTAATCACTCATTTATGCTGAAAATCTCACAACACATCGTAAAAAAAAATTCTCCATATAGTCACTGGGTCATCACCACTATCAAATCTATTACTTCTCAAATTCTATTTGTGTTTTAGCTGTAGTTTCATACACATTTCGTTTTAGATTTCTTACGTTTTTATTAGACATGATATATTATGGATTGAAAATTTATTTCACTAATGACACAATAAATTCCGATAGATAAAAATTAATCACTTAGCAATGTTATTCGTCAAGTCTAATAACAAAAACAGATGTTTACGAAACCTTGGCGCGAGAGCAACTGTTTTGTTTTGTTTGATGCCCGCTACTACCCCTTCTGAAACATTACCATTCTTTTAGAGCCTATATTGCCAGGTAGTCCTGAAGGGTCCCAACTTTCTCTAAATTCGTGTCAAAACATGCATATATTCTGAATGTATATCGACAAGAAATAATAAAAAAATTGCTTAAAAAATCACATCAAAATATAATATTAGCTCCAATGTCGTCACTCGACATTGGAGCTGGTGGAAACATAGCATGTCGAGTGACACTCGACATTGGAGTGGAAAGGGTTAAGGATCAATCCAAACGTTTTTTCATAAATTTCGTTGAGCCAGGTATCGGGAAACTTTTTTGGAAAGAGCCATGTTAAAAAAATAGACTTTGCGGACTAGGTAACAAACTCGAAGATTCGGTAATTGGTAAGAACTTGGGCAATTCCATTAAGAGCAACAAAAAAAAGCTTAAACATTTTTTGTTTTACCCGGATAGCCGTATACCGTCAGTGCATCGCAGTTTACCGTCCCCTGAGCTAAATTAAGCTTAAATCTTATTTTTTTTAGCTAAAGAATCAAAACCAGTATTAAGGCTTGTAGGTAACATGCATATTATTTTGATAATGTAAGTTAATCGCGACTGATTTAAGTTAGTAGTCGGATCCGATGAAAACCATGAATTCAGAGAATTCTTTATGACACTGGCCAGGAGGTCTGTAAGAGGAAGACTACAATTAACTGTGCATGTTTTATAAAAATATGTATGTAGATAGTTCGAAACGTTAGAATTAATTATTAATTCAATGCCGTAATTAATTCAATAAAAAATAACCAGTATCGTGGTTTGAAACTGGGGGAATATTACAGTGAAAGACTCATTTTCTTGCATCTTTAGAATCTTTATCTAATCTTTATATGGATGGATGGCGCTTTGAAATCTTTCTGCAATGCCAACCATTCATCGTAGTCAAATAAATAAATATTTTTAATGTAAAATGTTTTACTTCATCGTTTCGTTTATCATCTTCGTCTTAATTTAGTTAATCCAGATGCAATAATAATTCAATTTTCGTCATTAGTCTCTACATTTTGCAATTCTTGAATATCTACGCCATTTAAATTACCTTCTATAGCACCAGCAAGTTCTGCAATTGCATCCATTCTATTAACTCCTGGCTCGATTAGATTTTCACTTTGTTTCTTTGATGAATAAAGTTATGATTAAACTTCGATTCATTTAGTAAAGACTTTATGTAAAAGCTATTGCATTGCTCGAACAATGTCAGATGTACACATACATTTAACTTGAAAGATTAATGATTATTCTTAAAACGTATATTCAACGTTTTATATTATTAATAGTGTCTCTTTGTATTATTTTGCAAACTTTCTCAATATATTAAATAAAAAATGAAGTTTATTATAGTAAAAAAATGGATGATGAATATTTAAACTTTCTAAATATGAATAGCGAATGACAAATATATATTTTTATTTGTACAGAATTCCCTAAATCATATGGCCGGATGAGTTTTTAATTATGCAAATGAGGCAACGCTTTCGCATAAAACAAAAAGTTGAATAGACCCATATATTCGCACAGAGACAGAATGGAATATTCGTATTATTCGCGTTAAACCAAAAACTTTGCGTTTTGTTGAGTGAAAAGTTCTTCCTGAAAAGTTCACCATATATCTGCGTACAACCTCTCTCACTTTAAAATGTTAATAATTATTCATGGGGGATAAACAGTCGCATTAAATATAAATGATTGCTGTGGGTAATCACCGACACTTATTTATATATATACAAGAACACCTCCACCTATAATATAAGAATTAATTGAATTAATTTTAATTGAAATATATTATTTGCGCTAAACTAATGAATTGCGAATATCTGACGGATTTATTGGTACGTATATCAAAAAGTAATTTATATATTTATGGACCTGAGGAAAATCAGGGCGGATATCAATTTGTTATTTTCAGCACCTGTCGCCGGGGGCGCAAAAATTTATGGGGCGGCGAACATCCCGTAGATAAAAATTACGAGTCGCTCACGATTATATTATTGCGCGGCGTAATTTGCAAGGACGCAATATAGGATCGGGAAAGTGTGTGTACATAAATCCCGCAGGATAAAATCTAAATGTTTATTGACTTGCCGGATTTTCCTGGAGCACACCTTTCACGACGAAGGGCTTCAGAAAAAAGGAGCTGGGAAATAATCCCGTTGAAAAATTTGAAGGTTCACACAATATATCATAGCCGGGCACTAATATGGCTCAGGATAAATGGAAAATAAATTCTATATTGACGCAAAATATATAATATTCGGAGGAACCAGAATTAATGTCGTATTTTATCAATGAAACTCAATTAAAAAAAAATCTACTGCCTAATGAAATGTAGTCGTATAAAGTAATTACTATTAAAACCTTTGACTTTTCTGTTTTTTTTTTATAAACTTACCGATGCTTTGATTTTATTAAAATTTCTTTAAAATGTCCCATCGATTTAGGCCCTCCTCCTGTGTTGTGACTAATTTCGACCGGTTTTTTCCCTCATAAAATATTTTTATTGCAAGGTTGCACAAGTTTTAACCAAGAAATAAGTGATAAAAAATAATATTACTTTTAAGGAGAAATAGAAAAGCATAAAATTCTATACAAATATAAAACTACATTCAACACGGTTTAGAAACCGCGATGTTTTACTCAAATTTAGGGAAATGATTGAAGAAAACACCTTACTAAAAGAAAATGCCTAGTAGTTCTTATTTATCCGAATCTCAAAAAACTGCTAGTAGCTTCAAGATAGCAAAGCATTGAGTTGCAATATTTCTATGCAGTAATCAGTGAAGCTCTCGAGCCCAGATCAGTGAAAAGTATAAACATAGAATTTATTCCTGTACATTACAGGACTAAAAAGAAAGCTTGGATGACGAAATAATTTATTTTGATAATATTAATAAATTATATCGATTTAATATATTAATTATTACAGGGGCGGCTTGTTCTTATGGGCAACCGGGGCACTGCCCCACACATATTTATCCTAATAAAAAAATAATATTTAGCTAAAATACGTGAACAGAACCGTATTCGTATGTGTTTGGGTATTTTATATCCGCCATGGTCGCTAGCTTTGACGTGAACGAGTGTGTTGTTTGACTAGGTAGTAGAGGTAATGAGAAAAAATCCGTATTATCGTATATAGAAGGTCGCTTTTTGTTTGTTCCGTAAGTCTGTGCGGGGCAGGTTTCTATATGCCCTGGACACGTGGTCGCTAGCCTCAATTTAGCTCTTGGTCCGACACCAACAAGTGTTGTTGTTTGTCATTCAGTAGAGGTAAAGAGAAAAGTTCCATTAAACCGTATACAGAAGGTCGCTTTTCGTTTGCTGCGTAAATCTCTGTTTCGGGCAAACCTGTATATGCCCTATTGATCTATATTTTCTACTCGATTCGAAAAATAAACGACACCGTCATCGACTATATTTTGCATTCCTCTTTTCTGGATTCAAAATTTTCGAATTTGGGGACAAGAATTCAAATAAATATTAACCCTTTGTACTCCACTGTCCATACGTATTGGACAGCTATTATTTACCATTAAATTAAAAACATATTTTTGTTGCTTAACATTAACGAGTTTTGATCCGATTGATCCAGAATCATTTGTGCTCGTGTATGCGATGTGAGATGACATTTTGATTAAAAACTGGTCGTGTATGTGATTAAGTTTAAGAGTTTGCTACTAGAGTTGCGAATCAATCGATCCGTGTGCGGAGGGCCTTAGTTGATCACAATACAACTCTGCCGTGACTAGGGAATTTAATCTAGGGATTTCGCACAATATTTGGTACTTAGTCAATTTGATCATGTTCTTAAGTCAAAATCATGTTTTTAGTGATATCTGACGTGTATGTCATCTCGCTGTTTCAGAAATCCTTTATAAAAAGATTTTCAATGAAAACTCACGGAATATTTCCGTGAGATTTAATAAAAATGACTATATGAAAATTGCAGAAATTTCTACATGATTTCAACTTGTACTAAGCTGATGCAATTTTAATAATTGACCTGACCTAAAATCTGCATTGAGCAAAGATATGTTATTTTCCCTAAGAAAGCATATAGAGAAACAATGGTGAACAGGTTAAACCGATAGATATAACATCTATTAAATCCTAAATCATTCGATGACGATAAAACTGACGTAATGTTTTCGACAACAACTCGTAAAACTATAAGGGGGGACAATTAAATAATTAATGGAAAGATTAGCCGAATAATATATGCTACAAATATCAGAGCCACTTGATCGAACAGCATCTATTAAATCTACTTTAACACGGTCATAATATTCGCAATCCTTATCAACTAAACAAATACCAATGAAAGAAGAGTTACATGACGCAATAACAAAAAAGCTTGTTGACGTGCTAACCAAAAGCTCATAAAAATTAAAAATAAAATGATTTTATTTGAAAACGGCCTCGAATCCATATATAAATATATGATAAAAATACCTAAAAATGTGAAAACTAAACGTGCTTCTTCAGCAGCAATTAATAAATTAGATCCAGATTAAATTAAGAAACATTTGATGCTTTGACATTCGAACATATCATTCATAATATAGTTTTAATTGTTTATTTTATTATATGTATTGTATTTATTGTCAACACTATGCTAGCTTTTTTATTCTAATTGAATTTGTATTTGTCTCTCGCATTATTATTTATATTGCGATATTACTTACTCCATTAAGCATATGTATTTCGAAGATTGAAAGTACGCTATAATAACAATAATAAATAAAACAAATTATACCAGATGTTTTTGATCGATACTATGAATAATATTTATATACATATTTATATAAAAAATCATTGCTTACGGGGGTCGCAGATTCCACAACAAAAGCGTTTTTGTGTATGTCCGGGGCGCGCATATCACACGCTAGCCGACACTACGGGTTTAATGGGCTGTAACTTTCACAATGTTTTATTTTTTTTAATATTTTCATATGTATTTTTATTGATGAATAAATTCTTACTGATGCATTGTAAATGTTCTCTTTTATTTATGACGTTCCTCAACACTCGGAGCTATAAAAACAGCTGTTGGGGATAATAAAAATTATGGCCTATCCCAGTGACCCAATGGCTAATGACCTTGGAATTTTACACACAAGCCTTCTTTATAAATAATCCAAATTCAACATTCGAAAGAACATGTTTTATAAAAAAATCAATTCGGCCCGTTTCCAAAAAGTTTTGTGACCACCTGCGATTAGATATAAATTATTTTTTTTCCATTAACTATTTAATAAATGTTGAAGTTTAAGTAATTCAATTTCCGGCTCAATATCTCGATTAATAAAATAGTTATGATTTTTTTTGTAAAAAACGACGTTCCATTAAATTTCCGCGAATGGGGTATGTTTGTCTCAGCGCATGTTTGGCCGCGATTCACCCCCTAGGCAATGTGTTAACTATTCATAAAAATGCAAGTTATGGGATCCTGGGATTGGCTGTTGTTATCCTTAAATCCCGGGATAAAAATTTAAATTTCAACAATTGAAAATAAATTATTCCTTTTAAATCCCACTACACAGAAAACATTTTTTTATGCAGTCCGTGTTTCGAGGTTAGAAATGTTTTTTTCCAGGGTTAACCACTGTTTTTAACTCGTAACGTTCGAGTAAAGGATCCATTTTCCATCATCAGTAATTAAATCTCGAAGATACGGGCGGTGTTGCTTTTTATTTGGAATAATCTGCATAAGTTGAGACGTCTTGTTGTGATCAGAACAACTTGTTTTTAAGTTTTTCCTATACTTTTTAGAGCTCTTTGAGTAGTAGACCAGTAATCCCGATCTTATTAAATAATTCGTCTATAATCTTCGTTCCTTGTGCTTCGATTTTAGTTTTCAAAGCCACTTCGTTCACTTGACTACACCATCCTCTTTCAGGTTCATTTTCCAAATCAATGTATTTAGAATATTTTTTTAAAGCAACTTTGGATCTCAATGCTTCACTGATTTTTTTTTCCATGTGAAACTGCATCAGCATGCAATTCCGCAAATATTGTTCTGACGTATACACTCTCATTATTACCAGACTTGGGAAAATGGATATTTTTGTAACTCAAAACAATATTATTATAGTATATTTTAATTAAAAAGGATGAAGAATTAAAAACGACTGCCTTTGAAATCACACTACGAAAATACGACATTAATTCTGGATACCCTTAGCATTATATTATATTATATATGTTATTCCAATAAGCAGATGATTAATTATTGACACTACATTAATCAAAAGCCATTCAAGTGAAATGCATATTATCCGAACAACGTTATCAATCGCATATTGTTAAAAACGCATTATACGCATTATTTACCGAATCTGATATAAGCCCTCATGTAAATAAATATATAGGGCGGCAAATCGAATTTCTATTAAAAAGCGTGTTGTCGGAAAATGGAAAAGTTTTCCGAGCGGCCTCACGGAAAATCAATCCGAGCTCAGGTATTATTCATGAAGTGAAGTGGCCTCAAGCAGGTGTTCCCCATATGATAACAACTTACTTAGGCGCTTTTACACCGCTGAATATACAATTGAACTCGACGCCAAAAATAAATAACAATATACGTATACATGTATGCATGAATTGACGACCCCTGGCCGAGCTCGTAAAACTGCCGAGACAGCTCGTGTAAAATTGCGGGATCTTAATTTGTGGTATACTACAGAATAACCCAACGTTTTATCGACAAATTGACTTGGGCCACAAAATTAAAATTTTTATCACACCTGATTTTTTCAGCACAAGGAAAATGTGTCATTAAATCCAAAAATATTGTGAAATACGCGAGAATTTATTGATTTTGGATTGTAATGTGCTATTTTTCATGTTTTTTTTTATCTTTGTCACATCGTGCTTTGATGGTGAAGTTCAAAGGGCTTTAAAGGGCAATGACCTATGATAAATGATTTCAAAATACTTGTTTGCATTGTGATATACATATTTTTTTATCAAGTATATAAAAAATAAAAGCCGCATAAAACGAACACATACATATTATGCGTAATACTGTGAACAACCGTGTAAAACAAGTATCGTGTAAATATAAAATATTAGGGGGACCGAAAAGTAATCCATATTTCTACCACAATTTACGTACATTTTGTTATTTATTTTATTAATTTGTTTTTCTACCAAGGGGGAAAGATATCAAAAGAAGGCCAACAATAGAAGAAGCATACTTACGTCATTGTATGCTATTTTTGTTCGATCAAGGGAAGGCAAACGAAGCAATGAAGAAAGTTACTGATACTTACGGGGTAATTCTAAAACTAACCAAGTTTCATCCGTGGTTTAAAAAGTTTAAAAATGAAAATAAGATGTTACACGAAAAGGACGACCCCAAAATTAGATGGTAATTATCACCAGAGAGGTGACGAGGTGGATTTGGAATCCTTGTCTAACAATTGAGGAAATATCATTGAAGATTATTGTCCATGTTCAAAGAGTTCAGGATCATCTTTGTCAGGAAAATGTACAGGCAGGAGTTTGGATACCTCATAGAATTGTGGGAGACGACGATTGATTAATGGCGTACTATTTGCGCGTCTCTTTTGTCTCGGTATTAAGCCTATCCGTTTTTATGGCGAATTGTAACGAGTGGGAGCTATACAATAATCCTTTATGAAAAAACAATGGCTTTCTTCTTGAGAAGTACCTGTTCTGACCCCTTGACCATCACTAACATAAAGAAGGTCCGTTTTTGCGTGTGGTGGGATTTTTCTGGTATAATACACTATGAATTGTTAGAACTTGGTCAGACAGTAATAGTGACAGTGTATTGTGAACAATTCGAGCGAATGAAAAAAGAGCTCATAAAAAACCTTCTGTTTTGGTCAGTAATAAAAGGATCCTTAAAGTGTAAAAAAAATGTTGGAGAGGTGGAAAAGTTTTTCAATGAAAATTTGATTAGCTTTTTTTAAAACGGGAATCGAAAAACCGCCTTTACGGTGGCAAAAAGTGTTAGGAAATTATTTTATTCATAAGTATTTAAAATTTTTCCTATTAAATAAATGTTTTTCACCAGGAAATAAAATTGATTACTTTTCGGTCCTCCTAATATATATTTTATTATTATATTATCGTTTTAAAAACACAATATGGTTTGTGTAATTCGTGGTCTGTATAATTCAGTATATTTTATTATCATATTGGTAAACACATCCTTGACGTATTTTGACATTGGTAGCTATATGGGTTGCTTATTTTATAATTGGTCGCCGAAAAGGTTTGTTGTGCGATTTTCTACATGGGGAAAAATTTAATTACTGTTTTTTTTTAATAAATCAACATTGCTATTTTGTCTCCGTAATCGCTGAAAATTACTCTCAGCAACGTGATGGAAAAAAATGATATATTCAATAATTTTCCTGTAATTCAACCCTTTAAATCATTTCAACCCTTCTGGAGCTAAAGGGTCAATACGTTCTCAAACTGTTGACAATTAGAATATATGTATGTACATACATGTGTATGTAGATACTTTGGGGTCTGACTAGACACCAGACCATAATGGACAAGTTTATATTTCATCCCTTTTCGGACCAAAAGTACTCAGTCTACATATTTATTTATGTATATGATCTCTTGCGACTACAGTGAATATTTAAGGTAAAAAAATGTCACAGCTATCACATTCATTTTGGGAGACATTAGATACTAATGTCCTCATCTGTTCTAATTATTTTTATTTCTTTTTATTTTAAAGTGGAAATGTTTAATATTCTTCACTCAAGTAGAAAAGTTATAAATAGTTTTTTTTCCAATTAGCTTCAATCAATTTTCTTATATCCTACGCTGTGTTATATGAATATTATTATTATATTATTCTAGGAAGCAGGCAATTATTTATTTTATAATAATATACGTTATAATAGTTGATGTTTACTTTCAAACTAATCCACATTTTCCTAAACGATCTCTTCAAAGCTAAGTAAATTAATTTATCAGAGTTTCAGTAAATTTTAAAACATTTTTTTAAAGAAAAAGCTTTGGAATAACACCTCTAGATACGTCTTTAAATATTGGTGTGGTCTCAGTGGTACGTAGTTACGTCCTCAATTGACTGAATTCCAGAGATATTTTTATTGTTCTCTGACGCAAAATTATCCCTGAGAGAGTTTTAAAAACATCACTTCACTATTGTCCATTGCGTATCTCTTATTGAGAAAACCTGACAGCTTTGAGGAATTTGTGGCCAAAAACAGTGATTGAAAGTTACTTTGAGACTGTGCCTTTAGTGTAGGATATTGTCTTTCCAATATGTCACCTGATCCAGATCCATGGGTCTGGATGTGAGTGATGATGATGTGGAGTAGTTAGTGGAGGGGCACAATGAAGAGCAAATCACTGAAGAGTTGCAAGAAGTTGAAAAAAAATACAAACCTAAGATACGCATCCACAAAGTAAGTTTCCCTCTCGTCCCATAGCTAGCAAGGCATATTTGCACCATTGCAGCTGTTGAAGATGGAGGCTCTTATTACAACTCCAATTAAAATCTGAACCCATTGTCAGTTGTCTTAGGTCTATAGGAAGCAGATGGTACGTCGTGATGCAGACAATTTTCAGCAGATCAACAAAGTATGCATAAAGGCTCGACGGAGGGCAAGTCTCACAGAAATATGATTCAATCTATAGCTCATGTTCAATAATGTGAGGTTAAAACAATTATGGTATTTTTTGAGGATAGGGATCCTATAACTACTAAACTTTCTTCAGTAAAATGAGCATAAGTGAATCAACACGTTGATGTCTGAAGATCTCCGATTCTCTATTCATATTAATCAACTGAACTTAAAATTACAAACCTGATCTTTTAAAAAATAGGTGTGAAAAATGAAAAATAGTGTCAATAGTACGAATAGGAGATTTGGAGTGCTTCACCTTATTAATGAAATTTAGCGTTGACTTTATTCTCAATATAATAAATATAAAACTAATAAATTAAACTAACGAATTGAGATAAAACAATAGTTCTGATAATTTGTAAAATTTAAATATTTTCCTCTAAATAGTTTTACAATTCTAATTGAACATTTTATATTTCAAATTGGACATTTTTCAAACGAAATTGGACATTTTGCAAATCAAATTGGACATTTTTCAAATCAAATTGGACATTTTACAAATCAAATTGGACGCCAAAGATCAAATTAAACAATCGTAATGAAAAATTCTTACAAAATAAAAAAAATAATTTTAGTGCAAGCATTCACCATACTCAAGAAGTGTGTAATCTTGTTGAACACACTCATTTTTTTACCACTATATTCGCCAATGATAAATCCTATTGAAGAGGTAATTAAAAAAAAAAAATCTGCAAGGAATTTGTTGGCGGATCCATCAAACTGTCAACATTTTGAAAACGTGATAAATGAGTCAGTTGCAACCGTCACTTCTTTAAATTGTAATGTACAAATATTTCATGAACATGTACGTATATGAAATTTCAAGCAGCTGCTGTAAAAGAATATTTATAAAATAATTGTTGTGTACATGTATCTTTTATTCTAGTTACAAATGT
>JAGXCT010032332.1:0-10995 GCA_022495035.1 Philopotamus ludificatus | reverse complement strand
TATACATAATAATAAAAATACCAAGGACAATATATAGGCTTCAGTTACTTTTTAATTTTGATATCTATTGAACTTCTATCGAATAATTTAAAACTCTCGATTTGAAAAAAAATATTCAAATTTTTAAAATGCGTAATGTAAAAATAATGGTTTTCTGTTTTGGTATTTGTGATATTACTTTTGATTAAGTTAATTTCTGTTATCAGTAAAAAATGTGCTGAAATTATTATCTTTTGATAGATTTAATAAAAAGTAATCGCCAAATATTTATTCTCAAATATGCCATTTACAGTCAAATGCTAAAAATCGCGTTATCGTTAAAAGAAAATATCGCGAAATAATATTTTTTCGAGTGGCAACGTTCGTTTTATCGAGCAGTTTTTCAATTTAACACCGCGAGTTAACGGCTCAGGTCTCGGCAATTAAGTCATTTCCAGGACAGTTTTTTCTCCTTTTATATTTTCAAATGTCATTAAAAAGGGTCTAAGGATCGCCTAATTGGCCTAAATGAATCGCTGAATTGCAAACTTGATTATGCGGGCCTTAAAAAAAGCAACACCGTATAAAAGATCGTGCGATTGCGTAAATTGTTTTTAAACGCTATGCGGAATTAATTATTTTATGTAAAATTATGCGCGATATTTAATGGGTAACGGCCAAAACGTTTTGACAGCGCCCGATTCGTGGGTGTTGCCAGCACTGAAAAATATTTAATACACTCATCTAATGATATATGCATTTAAAAATGTGATAAACGTATTATTGCACATTTAATAATAAAAAAAATGTTTAAAAATATAATATTATTTAAAACCATCCTGAGGGATATGTGCTAGTATAAATTGTGGATTTTATGAAATGTTTTTGTTGAAACATGGTGGAAATAAATGGCTCCAGTCTGACTCCAATGCATTTCTGCTGATCTATCATCCGCCTCGTTGTAGCCAAAACCATCTGCCAGCGGTTTCAAATCCATTCAACTAAAATCCAAATGTTATTTTTGGGAAACTGTGCTTTATTCTTAACGTTGAATACATAAGCCATACATGAAGAATAGAAAGAAATAAGAAACATTTGCGTGTCGTGAAAGGCTACGTCAAAAGAATACACATTTTTTTTCAGAAGCTTTCACGGGTCCTTTCAAATTTCAGTAGTGTTGTACCTATAAAAACATAGCGACGACGAGCATCAATCAATCAAGAAATAGCGGCTATTAGCGAGCAAGTTATTCTGAAACTGACAGCGTACTCTTTTCGGCTATTAGCTACATCAGCTGATGGATGGCCGCTAAAAAATTGATTATAACGATGCACAGTTTGAGAATATGTTGTTCTGGAGATGCCAGCATAATTCTATCAACAGTTAAAATACTTAATTAAATTGATAGAGGATTGATTTAATTTTATCACGGTCAAATTTTGTTCAATCCATTTAATACAACGTCATAATATTTACTGCAGCAATTAAGAAGCGCCGTAATAGGTCACGGCCGTTATTTTTATTATTTTTTTCGACCGCAATTTGAATTTTATCTCTAAATAATGCGCTGGTAATAAAAATACGGCATTACAATATTTCAGCATTTTTTAAATATTTTTCAAATTATCCATAAACCCTATAATATGAAAATATAGGACAAATTGTTATTAAATAATTATTTTATATTTAAATTAGGGACAATATTTAATGAGTTACGATCGTCCGTCTAGTGTTGCCAGTGTAGATTTTTTTTGTAATAAAATTTTAAAAGAACAACATAGTTTTTAAATAAATACATACGTTTCAGATCAATCTGAAAATCAAATTACGGCGATACTGCGTGCTTAATAACAATTTATTTTGTTGTAAAATATATATAAGATGTCTACCCATAAAACTAACGAAATATACATCAAACGTTAAATGCGTTATTTTAATGAAAGAAAGAATATACATCGTTAAAGTCCTGCAGATAAATCCGCCTCGACAATTGCGAATAACGATAAATAAAACATATGTATATAACAAAATTAAATAATTAGATTGAACGTATGCTAAAATACGCCAATTATTCAGAGTTTAATTATTTGGCACATTCTATAAATAGTCAGGGGTTTATAAATTAATTAAAATATTTTGACATAAATCCTTCTCAATAAATTGGTAATTGATCAATACTTTATTAAAACCCCTTTAGCGAATCGGTTTATTTTAGTTAAGTTTAGCTTTGAGAAAGTAAATAAACTAATACTCGAAGATAAAACGATTTAAGGGGAGTGAATTTTTTTAATCCTAATTATTTAAAAGTAATAATTTATGAAGATATTTCCAGTTGTCGTGGGCGAGTTAGTCGGTCTTTGGAGTTGTCCCATTTGTCAGCGAGTTTGTCTTGTGCCGAAATGTTACAGAGCCCTTTTTTAACCCTTTCCACTCTGTCCACTTTTAGTCAGATCTTTGAGTTACTCTCAATTTTTTACAAATTTATTAAAATAGATATATTATATGGAAAAATAAATAATAAGAATATATTGGGTTTGATCTGATTTACACAAGTTTAAGTCGACTTAGGTTATTATCGATATGCATGATTCAATAATAACACGATGCAGTTATTCATATTGCTTGAATTGTTTAACATCACGGTAATATAATATTTAGGGATTAGAGACTGTATAGAAACATCGCATCGTTATTTAACTATTACAGAATTATTGCAGAAGCTTGCATATTCAAGGTAAATTGCATAGTTATGGTAGATGTTATGGTGCTATGGACTATTCTAAGATTATTTTTCTCGATAAAAAAATATTAGGGAAATTAGAGGTACTATTTAATATTATATTCCTCAAATTTGCAGATATTAATAGAGTATTATATTTGAGATGTGAATTTTAAGAGAAAAACAATTTTTCAAAATACACTAAGTGCATTTTACAAATTGCTATAGCGCGATTTTCTATAGCGTGTGCGAGAATCTCTTCTATAAGGATAAGCGTATAGAAAAATATTTGATGTATAGATTTCGTTCAATTTAAAACTAAAAAGCCCTAATCCCTAGTCTTCTATAGTGCGGATTTTTATAGCGTATTCTCTATCTTTACGTTATAGGAAAGCTGATCGTATTTTATTTTTAAACCTATTGTTTTCTATTCTTTTTCTCGTCGTGAAGCAATTTAATATCATTATTTTTTTATATAAAATATTAATCCACTTTCCCTCATTTCTGAGGAAGTGACCATGTGCATGATTCCCTCTATGGAAGACCATGGACATGGTTTTAATGTTTTCCTTTCTTAGTAATTCACAAAAATAGTTCTTCTTGAGTCGGGACCCTCACGTTTGATCGTGAGCAGCTTGATCCGAATCTCCATGATTTTGGCTCTCCAGGATCCTCTGCATTTCGTATCTCACATTACAAAGATCTCCACGGTGGATCCTGTGGAGATCTTTACTCTGACGTTCCAGAGGATGGGCGCCTTGTCCTTCCACCTGCGTCCTTGTACGTTAATCCTTTTGGAATACGTGGTAGAGAGTCGATCGTCTTTTTTGTTCTTTATTTCTTTCAGGACGGACACGTTTGTGCGTTTAGTGGTCAATGGTATTTTCAGCGGGCGTCGCCAGTATCACGTTTCAGAGGCTAGAAATAGGGAAAACCACAACTTTTATCAAACTTTTTTTTGTTTTTTGGATATCTCTCTGGTTTTTCAAATTGTCGATAGCTTTGATATTGCATTATTGGCCTTTTCAGTTTGCCTTCTTATTTCTTGTTTACATTTTTTGTTACCTGTAAGTAGAGATTCTAGATTTTTAATATCTTAAACCCTCTTAAGATCTGGAGGATTATCGGATATTGATAGCTAATGGCTTGTATTGACTACCATCAGTTTGGTTTTGATAATGTTGTCCTCGAGTCCTCGTTTATTATATTCACAGACAACTCTTTTGAGCAATGTAATAGCGTATGTATATCTTAGACTGGACATTATTCTTTATTTTCTCCGAATTAATAAAAATAGTGTTTTTATTTTGATTAAATCATTGTTTTAATTCCATCTTATCTAATCTTAGACCAGTTATTTATAATATATATACCTAAATTTTCAAGTAGATTTACGTCAGGAGAAGACCGTCCATTATAAATCGTCTCAAAGTAGCTCTTAATGCCGCAGAACCGCTGTAGGATAATAAATAAATTGTTTATCTAATGATTCAGCTGAAATTATCATATATTATATACAGAATAACACAATTAAATTGCCTTGAACATTTGAACTAATGATAAACCGAGCATCATCTGATTATTTGGCACTTTATTTCGCAAATGTACAAAGTTTTGTAACGCCCGAGCTTTCAATAGTTCAAATAGTAATACACAGCACACATACTATTCCATTAACAAGTTGGTAGACACAGACAGAGTTGCAAACAGAAGATCTTGTTTTAAACTCGGCCATACAATGCAAGACTAACCAAATACAATGCAACGAAATCGTTCAGCAGTCAACGAAAACACACATTGACTGGATTTCACGAAAATAATACGAAATCTGGACATGCTCCCGTTCCATTATGAAATTAATTAAACAAACGGGGTCCGTGCGAATTGCTCCTGAAACTCATCGCGCCATTGTTATGTCTGTTTTTCAGGATTTTCGGTATTATAACAAAGCTTTGTTCATAATAGTTTAACTTTTGCGCGTGTCCAGGCAATTAATTACAACTTGGGATTAAATTTCGTGATATCATTTTGAATCTTTTATCAGGACCTCGGGCGGAACGGGTCCCAAAGATCCGAGCGATTCATTATCTTATTTTATCCGGGGATCAGAACTTTCGGGGTGAAATTATTTTCTCGGCGACCTTGACCTTCGCGATATATATTATTTTTTTGTGATTAATCCGGTGATTTATCAACGGCAGCACATGACATAATGCTCCTGTCGAGAGTGAAGGCTGTTATTGGGACTGGGGCAAAAAAGGTCATAACTTGTAAAGCAATAAAGTGGTCGTGGAATCAAAAATAAACTTGTAAGGAAGTATCAGACAAAAGATGGAGCAACTACGTGGTCAGGATGTTTATATCGTGCCCCAGAGAGGAAGCCATGGAAAACTTTTTTGATATATCATCAGCGGGTTATTGTTTCTGGATAGATGCCCATTATGAGAAAACAGCGGGGCAAGGTACGCAACTTTTATTGTGTAAAAAAATTAATGATATTTTTATTGCTTTGTTTTTTTTTATAATACTCTGGGATGTAGGCCGCAGAATGTTTGATATGCTGATTAATTTGGGTCAAAATATTATAACACATGTGTAGATATGTAATATATACGTTGAAAAACAATGCTCCGGATTTGTGTAATGCATTAAAGTGGTTTTATTTCAGTACAGAAATTTACTAATGGATATTTTACATACTATGTACATAGAATAGTAGAAAATATATATTAATTAATATGCTTTTTTTAATTAATGCCGACATATCTGTATTTAATAATATTTTTAAATAATAAAATTTATCAAAAAACAAGATGCCAAATTTAAGAAACAATCTCCCGGGTTTGTGATTTTTTTCTGAGAGCCTACTCTTATGCTGATTTTGAGAAAAAATCCAGACAAGTCGTATATTAAATTATGGTAATTTGTATGAATTTAATATCTCAGGTCTACTGTACAATTTAATTTAAAAATGTAATGTGTGTTAACCATAAATTTCAAGACGATACGAATTTCAGCAAAATAAAATATAATTCTCAGAATATTATTTATGTTAGATTCTATTATGTCAACCATATAATATTTATATGGTGAAATCTAGCACGTATCTACTTTGTTAAATTAAAATAAAATGTATATATAATCTAAGTATGCATGCATTATAATTAATATATTTTTATATGAAATATTCGTACCATTTCCATTGTTAATGTGGCCAAAAGCTCTATTTTAATTAAAACTTCTAGGATTATTTTTCTGCTTTCGCGAATAATTATACAAAGCTAAAATATTTTCACATCTTAAAGAGGATAATAAATATATATATATGGAATTACAATATATGAGCATGTATTTTATTAATTAAAATTTAATCTATTACATTAAAATAACCATTTTAAAAATTCGAATAAAATGTTTTTCTGTATATTTAAAATTATTTTTATTTTGGTTATAATAATTTTAGAAAACTATACTTTTATATATCTCAAAGACTTTGGTCTTTAAAATGCAAGGAGCTATGAAAAAAAAATTGTATATCAGATTCAAATATTTCGTGTACAAAATTCTTAACTTAAAAATAAGCATAGTTCAGTCCACGATCGATATCGTGGACTACATCATCTTTCGAATCTCTATCGTTCCGCATCCCCCGGGAGAGCAGTAAATATATCGGTTCGAATTTTCCAGCTCGAACATATTTTCCGGACCAATTCCCATTGTGGAATCTCGCGCCATATTTCGAATTCAATAGCCAAATTTCGCCAGTGATATTTATTATCGAGCATGTGTCATTTAACAATAATTTGATTTTGGTCGAAAACGTCACTTATTGCGGAATCGGTAATTGTGTGTTGTGCGAATTCACTTTGCGCGAATTTCATCACGGTTTTTGGAAAATATATATCGAATTCCATCGCGGCCATAAATCCCGGCGAATAATTTCGGTTTATGGTTATGGATCCGTGGTCGTTTGTAATTTCGGCTTTAATTTGCATGTTGCGAAATGCTGTTAAAAATCAATTTATAGCATTCAATGAATACCGGGCTGAGCAAATGAATGCTAATGGAATAGCTATATAATAATAAACAGTCATCAATATTAATAAATGATATAATATGATTATATATGTACATATAATATATAAATACTAAGCTGTATTAAAACTTATAAACTTAGAAAGCTACTTATTATATACAAGAAGATCAAGTCAAGCGTTATTTAAAATTATAAATTTTCCAGAGGTGACTAGTATATAAACTTGTGTCTAAAACAAAGCAGCGGTTATTTATGCAAGAAAACGCATTATTGCAGTTTAATAATATATTTTCTATTATTAATTTTGAACAGCATTCAGATTTATTATAAAAAAAGAAAATGTAAAACATAAAATAGATTACTTTCTACGTTATTAGGTTGTTCTAATCTAATACCACTGTTAAATATAACATTCTCTCATTTCATTGGCAACTTATCGATCCCCTCTTCATAAAATTTAGTGGGTTTGGACTGAAAGAAAGTATCGAGGGTTTGATTGACTTGCTCATCATTAATGAAAGTTTTTTTATTAAAAAAATACTGCAAGAAACGGAAAAGGTGGTAGTACGTAGGAGCAAGATCTGGGGAGTAGGGAGGATGTGGCAAAACAGACAGGTTGAGCTCCAGAATTTTTTCTTGAGTTACTTTTGCCGTGTGTGGGGTTATCGTGTAACAGGATAACGCCTACCGATTGACGAGTGCAAGTTTTCTTGTCATGAATATTGGCTTTAGGCTCCGGTAGGGTGGTTGATCCTTATCCAACAATTTTCTTTTCCGGACAATATTTTGATAGATAACCCATTTTTTATCGCCTGTTATTGCCTAACTTACTGACTTTCCCCAAATTTTCCAGGTGGCGATAAACGTATTAAGCTTTACTGTCGACTCCCTTGTCGTTTGACGTAGACTTTGTTCCAATATCGTATTTTAAATATCGTCATCGAAGTCGGAAGGGTAACACGTATATAATATTGCACCTTTTAATGCTCCATCGTAACGTCCACCACACTAAATAGTTGTCGAATGACTGACAGAACACTTATATATCTAGTGAGAACAAAAATCCTCTTGTCGAGTTACTCACTGCGAGTAGATCCAAACAATATAAATTGTCTACCTACCGGAAGTTATTTCTGACTCAATCATATATTTAATGTTAAACATTTTTATATATAAAACAGCCCAAGTTATTGCAATTATTATTTTTCCAAAAAACACATTTGCCATAATTTGCTATCATTAATTGTGATAGAGAAAAATATTTTTATCTTGTATAGACTATTAAACATGCACTTAAACATTATATTCAAGATTTAATCTTAATTCAAGTGGCCATCGGTTTACGCCGGCCTAATTCGCAGTTTGGCCGTGTAATTTCCCGATTTTCCCAATCTTAGACCGATATTCGTTTCAGTGTTGACGTATTTAGAAAATATGGAAAATATGGAAAAATTGTTATCGTCATGGGTATGATGGAAATCAAAAAGATATTCTGCTCAAGCTGCTATAGCTGAAACAGTAAAATTAATTTTTCATAATCTTAAGGAGACAGATTGATGCGCAGAAACTTTTTTGAGAAGCAAGGTTTATGAGATTTAAATAACAACTTTCGTAGTGTAAAATTATGTGTTGAAGCAGTAAGTGCAGATGTCGCGGTGGTGGCTGCTTTTCCTAAGCAATTTCAGGATTAAGTAGAATAAGGCAACTATTCTACAGACCTAAAGAGCTTTAATGAAAAAATATTTCACGTGAAGAACGTTCCGGTCCGGATTTTAAAGTTGCGAAAGCAGATTAACTCTTCTGTTGGGAGCCTATGTTTCAGGAACAGGAACATGTCAGTTTATTGGTAATCAAACAAGAAAGCTTGGGTCACATAGGAGGTATTCACAGATTGATACACGAGTTATTTTTGGCCTACTGTGCTATGCTTTGTGAAGAAAATAAATTAATATCCAGTGCACTTCTCTTGGTCAATGCTCCAGAACATCCTCAAATCTTGAGAAATAAAAACACCATTGCATGTCAAAGTTGTTTACATGCTTTCCAAAAACAACATCTCTTTTGCGATCAATGGATCAGGAGTTTATTGTAACTTTTAAAGCTTTTTATCTCCGTAATACATTTATGAAAATGATGACAGTTTTAAACTCTTCAGACAATACAGTCAAAGACTTTTGACGGTCTTTCGACATTATGAAAGGTATTAAAAATATTTGATGTTGGCATGGGATGAAACTTCCTCAAAATAATTAAATGGAGTTTGGCGTCAAAATTCTGCCAGTATTAATGCATGATTTTGTAAAAGTAGCACATCAGGAGGATTAATTGAATGCTTTACCAAATTTGCGCGTGATGTGGGTTTGGAAGATGTTACAGCTCAAGTTGTGATAGAATTTTTAGAAGCCTCACATGAGGACTAAGAAGAATTATTAATAAAAAAAAAATATGAACAGTGAGAGAAGAAAAAAACCAAGAAAAAACTCCAAGAGTTATGAAAACGAATTTTGACGGTTACACAACCCTTAAGCCAGGATTGCAATGGTTGTCCTCAAGGTTATATATTATCCAGGCTACCTGTGCTAATATGTTTCAGTTCCACTACTACCTCATACATACCAAAAACTGAATAAAAACACAGCATTTACAAGAATATTTTCAGAGGTAATTTGATATCGCACATATTATTTTCTCATCTAAAATATTAGAATTGCTTCTATGATGAATTAAAATAATATTTTAATATTCTTTAGCTTTGAATATTCCTGTAATAAAATGGAGCTTTCTAAACTCATAGCCAGAAAATATCGACAGGCCATTTGACCTCTGGGATTTCGAACCATTTTCCTGATGCATTTCATATTGAAACGTTTGCCTTTTCTGCAATGTACATATACGTTGGATTTTATCTGATCAATTTTATTTTTAACTTTCAATACACTAATACTTAAAATATGGTATTTTTTTTATCAATTTAAATTTAAAAAAAACTAGTATTACAAGAAAAGCGTACATTGCCATTCAGAACTTTTACGCCGATCCAAAGGCGTGGCGTTAATTTCTCTAAACTTTCTACTTCATCAGCACGAAAGCCCCACACGAATCTGTGAAAGTCTCCGAACACGTTTTTACCAACTGGAACACTTGACACTATGCGCTTCAACTAAAATATTAAGTGCGAAACTTTCGTCCATTTAAAAACACCTGCACCATTTCCTCGCCATTCGCCAAACTTTCAGATCCTCCGTCGTTACACCAAGGATATTGGTTAACACGATGGAATATTATAGATGGAGTTTTGCATAAGCACCCGTCGAGTGCTTGATCTCCTCGGATCTTTGATGTAACCATCCAGTTTGAAATTGAGCATGGAGCTAATATATCCTGCACACGAGAACGTGCTCATATAATTTAATTCAATTTTAGCAAAGTTGCCATTCATTATGTAGCGCAAGTGCTTCACAGAGTTCGGATAGATACTTGCTTGAATAACGGATGACTGTAGTTTGCAACATTTGAAGTGCGGTGGCTGGAGGCAAAGCGTAAACTGTCGATGCTAGAAAATTTATGAAAAAAATATTTGTTATACGGAATAACATTTTCTTTGGCGTTTTGATAGAAATAGATTAAAGACAAATATATCATCTATTATTCCGGTCCTATGATAACTTAATAAATACGCATGATGACAGGATTCCTCTCCTCGGGTATGTTATACGGGAACACGAACACCTGTCGAAGCGATCAATTTCTTTCTCGTCGACTAAAAGCCTCCCTCCGGTGGTAGATAGCGTTTTGCGTAAAACCCTCAATGATTTTGTCTTTCAATAGGAGAAAATCCAGATATTTTTCTCGTAAGTGAACATAAAAACTTTATTTATACTCTCGGCGAGCTAATAATTTCGCTAGATAAAAACGCCTGTCAAAACTTTTCTTACCGAATTTGCAATAAAAGAAGTCATCAGTTTTTTTTACTCAATCTTTTATACGATTTTCGTCGGATTTTCCTCGGATGATTTACATTAAGCATGAAACAATTCAGTAATTGAACAATAAACTATTAAACAATAGATTAGGTGACAAAAATGTTAACATTTTTAATTAAAAAAATGTTGATTCCAGTTTTATTAATCGGATGACGTAATAAAAAATGCAGTACCGTTTACAAGAAATAATTAAAGTTGAGCTTTATATGAGAATGTTATTTATTTTAAATTGTATCGTAAAAAATCATAGGGCTATCTAAAAAAATATAAGATGCTTT
>JAGXCT010032331.1:0-11179 GCA_022495035.1 Philopotamus ludificatus | reverse complement strand
AGTTTTCCAATTTTCGAGCAAGAAAATATATAGTGATGCATAATTTGAATGATGCTATAAACAATTCGTAATTAATCTATATATGCTATCATATGATATTACCTTATGCAATTATGACAAAAATCCCACACACTTAATTTAAAGTGGTGTTGTTAATGAGTGATGTTCTTTTCGCGTAGTCATGAAAGACATAAAATGTGACTCTTTCAAATTTCATTTTGTTCATTTTATTTATAACCGACATTCAACAATTCTTGTAATTTCTCACTCTTTGCTAAAACGTTTTAAATTAATTACCTCAACATGTGATATAAATTGTTTCCCGCTTAGTATTGGGAAATGTCAGAAAATGACTTTTTCCAGATTTAAAGAATTTCTTAACTTTAATTACACGCTTGGATTGCAATAGTGACTAGTAACACTTAAAAGCATGAAAATCTCTTAGTACGGAAGAACACACGGCTACAATTAACACAATAAGACTATTTCCGCAAGCCAATAAGTGCAAGGGTTATAAAACGTCCCCGATAATTTCAAAATCAATGCGAACTTTTATGCTAAAGATATGTGATGCAGTAAATGATTTACTAGTAAAACGTTGTGGTAAATCACACATTTAAGAATCTTACGTATGTCAATAGTTTAGTAAATTTTATATTTTAGATCAAATACAGTAAGCAGTTGGCTATTGTAGTCTGCGAGATGCAAGCAAGTTAACACCTCATATAACCAAGTTAGAAGTGGGTCGACTCCTTGAGATGTCATCACAGATATCGTACCTGAAACAAAAAAAAAAAATATTATAGTAAAAGTATTTATTTACCCTTCAAATGCGGATAAAAATCATCATCGTATTCGATTCGGATTTACCCTACTATCTGTAATAATTGCGGTGTATTATAAAAATTCGAGATCCCACCTGTTCTGATCTGTCATGGCGGCTCGAAAACAACTGCGTCGTCCGAAACGGGTCTATTTATGATACAAAATATACCCCAAGCATTTAAAGTACGGATGTTGATGAATACTTCATCAATATCTTGAATTTTTTTAAAAAATAGATTTTTCTAAGAATAAAAATAGTTAATTATGATATGCTTCATAATTGAATCGATATTATAAATTTTTCTACGAATCAATATGACGCGTAATTAAATGGCACGCATACTCGGCGAAGTCTTGCAGTAAACTGCGTACACGCCCCCAACTACCGACCGCCGAGCTCTCGCGGCACGTATCATCAGTACGTTTTACTCGCATTTGGCACATCGTATCGAATGAGACAATTGCCAATTTTCTATAGACTTTTTCAGACAAATACAAAAAAATTGTGATACTTGTGACCCCAAAAACTTGGGGTAATAAATTGGCACGGCTAGGTTATTTTTTTTTACAATTATAACAATAATGCGGTGAGCGAAGAAAATTGCACAATCAGTTATTACAATAACAACAAAAAATATTGTTAGTTTAAGTGCACCGTTCTTTATTTTAACAATTAATTAATTAACATGTTTAGGAATATTAAGTCAACAGTATTTTTTTATAATATAGTTAATGCTATTATTCTCTTTTTTCAGAAATCAAAAAAGGCCATAAAAAGTACATAATGATAAATATGGCTGCAATTGACGTGGAAAACCAAACATTGAATCCGAACGAGTGTTGCAATATAATATTAAAAAGAATTATTTATGTTTTAGTATTATTATTGTCATTTGCATTCTTTTGTTGGGGTTTATATAATGAGATAGTAAATGAAGAGTTGCAAATTTCCAAAATGAAAACTCTATTAAGTTTGTGTTTTTATTTTACACCTTTTACTGTAATTTTTCTTTTAATTTTGTATATATACAAATAAAATTGTTAAATATCAATACAATTTAATTTGATCCTCAATTAAAGTACTTTCGAAAATATTATGGCATTGAAAAAAAATGACCCTAAACGTAGTTCGAAGAGAATGTAAGGCGACAGTCAACCAGATCCAGAGCGACTACGTATTGTTATGTTAGCAGCGTTTGATGGAATCGCTGCTAAATTATTTTAAAATGTCAATACAAGACGGAAAACCAACTCTCGTTTTTGTATACTCATGATTTTATGTTATAATTCCTGTTAAATTTATGTATGCTTTTTATATAATTGTATTATGATTGGTGACTTGTAGCATCATTTTCTTAAAACCACTTATTGTTTAAAAATATGTAAAATGTATTTTACTAATGTAATATTAATAAATTTTATATAATCACAAAGTTTATTTTTATTTACCCAATTTGCACTCATTTTATTATAATTAATGATAATTTCACATTAGTTCAGATAGTATATTAATAATAAATCTATCCGTTCCGATGGGGTATATTATGAACAATTATTTTCCTTTATTGTCTGCAATTGCAACGAAAAATAAATAGAATAATATTCGCTTCTCTTGCCATGGGTGCGATGTTCTTTCTCGCTCACAATCGTTATTATGTGCCAAATGCGAGTGAAACATGTGGCAGGGCTCAGTCGGCGGCGAGAGATTTACGCGCCATATTTATTAGTTAAAAACTCCATAATATCGCCCAAATAATGAACCATATCATGAGCAACTATTTTTATTATTAGAATTATCCATTAAAAAAATCAAGATAAGGACGAAGAATTCATTAATATCTTGACTTAAAATGCTTGGGGTCTCTGAAAGACCCCCTTCGGATGATGTGGTTGTTTTCGAGCCGGCGTGACGGATGGGTTACGATCAATGATTTCTTTATTTTATTTATTTAAGTAGCCTATTAATCCTGAGGCGGATCTTTGCCACCTGGAGGACACCTCCGTCTCAACCATGATGTCATGACTGTGAGGGACGTTCTCCGGGTTATCTTGGCTCTTCGAATACGGGTCAGGTCAGCCCGGGAGTCCAGCTGTCACGTGCGGATTGTAACAATAAGAGTAGATGTTAGGTCCAATTCGTATTTGATTTAGGGTCGGATCGAGTGCTACGGGCACCTTCGGCAATACATACGTCTCTTGATTATCCTGGATGGCGTCCTGGCTTCTCATAGCTCTGTAAAATCCACGAAACCATGATTGTGCCCAACCGCTATCGCCGCCACGTCTGATACAGGCACGCGACAACTCTCGGTGAATGCTTGGGGTATATTTTCATACATTTATTTCATAGGAAATGGACCACATCGGCCGACGCTGTTGGCTTCGAGCCGCCGTGATGGATCGGTTAAAAGTCTTCAGTTTTAGTTTTTAACAGTTGGGTCCAATTGTATCGGCGTTGTTTCTCGAACTTAGGTAATAGAGGTTTTTTATTGCAACTCTTTTGTAAAGCCCAACACTATGGAGTTGCCTTTGCACTGATATTTCGAAGAGATTTATTATCTGTTCTCGCTCATCTACGGATTTACCTCCAACCACTGTTTCTACTACTATTCTTTTTTTCTATCTGAGCGTCCAGGTCTACCCGATCTTTGAGTAACAGACGTTTTTACAATTCTTTTAAACTGGATAAACATCACATCTACAGTTGATAACGAGCATTGACTTATTCCATTTAATATGGACCCGAATATAATATAAATGTAATATACCCGGTCGTCTGGCCCTCGGGCTGTAACCAGTTTACGCATTTGTTCAGCGTTTACGATTAACTAACGAATACCTTAAATCAGATCTTCATTCTCGGTTCATTGACATTGATAGACGGATTTAATTGCTTAATTAAAATTCAGTTAGGTTCGGGGATCGCTTTGGTTTAGAGCGATTTTATAAATGCTATTGAAAATTGATATCTTATGCTTGATTCAGCAGCATTAATTTCACGTATATTTGAGTCAAGGCGCCGAATCTTGTGTCTGCAACTTAGATAACGAATGTCTTATCGCGCTTCTTTTCGATGACGCATTTTTCATCAGACCGTATTTGGCAGCTTCCTTCTTTAATTTTGCGGCGTTTAAACATTCGCCATTTAATGCGGCCAACTACTATTGTATTTCCATATATTATATATATGTACACCCGTCTCTCGTTTAACACGAAAGATAGATTCTGCTAGATCACCGTGTTAAACGAAACCGTGTTAAGGACAAACAAATGTATGAAAAAGAGAGGATAGGTTATATTTTAGAAGAAATAGGTAGATAGAACTGAACATTTATTGAAACATTATGAACATAGATAAAAGATATTATTTAATGTCACTATCACTAGAACAGGGTTTCCCAAACTATGTTCCGCGAATCCAAAATAGGTGTTCCGCGGAGCTTAAATAGATATTTCACAAAAAATATTCTGATACGTCTATCATCGAGGAAGAAAATAATCCAAAAACTGTGATTTCGTCAAAATCGAATATTAAAGAACAAGTGTCATTTATGAACAAACCAAAACGGATGTAAGATTAATAATTGCTCTTAAAAGACACGCAACACATGGCAATATAAAAAATCGAAAGACACCCACATTGTGCAAACGAAACAAAAACATTTAAAATACAATAAGGTGACCGTCGAGACCGTCGATGGCTCGGCACGTCATTTATTCATTACTGGAAAGTAAACACGCCGAGCCAACCCGTGAGTCAGCCGAGTCATCGCCAGACATATTGTCTACTACAGGATTTCCTAAACTATGTTCCGCGGAACACTGGTGTTCCGCGGACCCAAATTAGGTGTTCCGCGGAGCCTAAATAGATATTAAACAAAAATTCTTCTGATACGTATATATCATCGAAGAAGAAATTAATCCAAAAACTGTAATTTCTTCAAAATCGAATATTGAAGAACAAGTGTGTCCTCTGAACATACCAAAACGGAAGTATGATGAAAGTTATTAGAATTTTGGATTTACGTATATTGGCTATTCAGGTGCACCTGATGCAATGTGTGTTTTGTGTCAAAAAATACTTGCAAACCGTTCTTTGGATCCAGTTAAACTTCGCAGGCACTTCTAACGACACTCTGATTACAAAGGAAAAGAGATGCAATTTTTAAGAGACTAGAAGACTAGAAGAGAGAGAATTACCCAACCTAAGTAAGTTACTAAGTAAGTTTACCCAACTAAGAGACTAGAAGACTAGAAGAGAGAGAATTACCCAACCCAACAAAAGATAAGCTAAGTGTGCGGTCACGTTTAAGCCCAATGCACGGGGCTGCTTGAATCTGGACCTTTATGAGCACGCCAAAGCATTTGCTGGGCGCAAATTTGAGTCTTTAGTTGAGCCCCAAGCACTAATGCTATGTAGTATGTCGTTTGCCAGCGAGCACGAGGATATTGTCAACGTAGCCGAACAGTTCGCAGATCAGTTCGCCGTTCGCACAAATCAATAACTGCCCGATATTAACATTTTGTAATCCTTCCTATGCAGCAGAGATTTCTGCGATAAAATAATTGAAAGAGCAGGTTCTTTCCAGCTTGCCGCCAGAATCCGCTCTCTCACCTCTACTCTATTCGATCTTGATTAGCGCATATAATATAATAACAAAAAAATATTGCTTTAAATACTGACAACATAACAAGTTTATGCAGACTATCCAGTCCTGCGCCTATCGGTTAAAATATTCAGGATATCTGAGAAAATTACATTTTATAATGGTATATATGATATATATTATATAACTGAATGATGCAATATTCTTTTCATTTTTCTCGGTGTTAATCAGATTTTATGTGATCCATCATTTGTCTTAATTATCAAGCAAGAAGGTCCCTGCGTTTCTGCATTAAGATTTGTCAGGACATAAATCATTTTAATATTATAGAAATACTTCGGGGATGTTTTTATCATGCGATGACACATTTTATGATTATTCGAATTTATATTTTTCGACAGTTCGTCGATATAACACATATTCAAGAAAATCTCGGCATATTGGCCACGTTAGCGGCGATGGCGCCGAACTGTTAGCAATGACACGCTCCCTTAAAATTACCTCAGAAGTTGCCCGAGGGTTAAAACGTCGAAGAAATAAAAAAGGTATTGTCGAGAATCGTTTTCCATTTCCACATGTAAAGAAAAATATTCTTTTCAGAGGCAACTTCAATCATGAGCCTTTTGTTGTTTCCTTCTTCAAACATGAAAAGAAAACAATTTGAAAGCTCAAAAGCTCGTGGTTAACAATGCATTATAGCAACGTCAAAAAGTCGGCGCCCATTGTACATACATGTAAATACGGCTATGTCAAGCAGTCTCAACTGTCTAATACGCTTCACTACAATATAAAGATTATCTAGTCCGCAGGCCAAACTTGTTATAAAAATATGCTTAAATTTGGATAAAAAAAATCTTAGAATATATATATTTTATTATTCAAATATCCCTCGGGAGTGCGCCATGTAATCATCGACAAAAATACTGAGTTTTCTTTGACACTCACACCCGTCAGAGTTTTCCCCGAGGTGGAAATATCGTACGTGACTGCAAGAGAAGAAATTCAAATATTTATAAAACAATATCCAACATTTCTTGTTCGCATCAAATCCGGATTCGGAAAAATCCCTAGGCAGAAAAAAACGGGGTGCAGAAATTTATGCAGCATTTACCGAGTCAAGGATACGCCCCTGGAAAATGTCGCCCTGTGTGGGTGAATTGCAAATCCGACACTAGCGGCTCATCGAAAACAACTCCAATAATATGTAAAAGGAAGAGGCGAAAAACAACAGAACGGCAACACAGCATCACGCTCTGTGTGACACTGGTATTCTTGGCCAAATTTGAATGCTGGAGGGGTGCGAAATATTTAGTGAAATTTATTTTTTATACGCGTTCGATGTCCTTTTTGCATCATCACTCAGGCTTTTTCCAATTTTCTTAATTACTTTTTTTTTGATTCGACAAGCGAGGGCGGGAGCAAAGGACTCTTACCCAGTTACCTTCAGGGTTTGCAAGCTTTTCTTAAATTATGTTACTACGTAGAATTAAGACCTTTGTTTATGTTCAATTGTCAGGTAGGATTGATTAAATAAAAAAAATCTCCTCGTCTCTTAAAAATTCAAAAATTACACGAGCTTCATAAGTGCGATTGTTATAATTTTATTTTGTATTGTTTTACTGACATTAATTAATGTTTAATTTACAGATAAATGTCAAAATATTTCACGTGATTTTACTGGTAGCAAATATGAAAATTCTTGGCCGAAAACAACATCTCTGTATTCCTTGAACTTGGCCCTCTGCGATTTCTTCCTAATCCGAAGATAAATTTCAACTAATTCCCAAAATCAAAAAGAACAATAAAAACGAAGTATAATAAATTAATTGCAATTAAATAATCAAACAATTGATTAGATTTCATAAAAAACAATTGAAAATTGAAAATTTACTGATCCTAAATATAAATGTAATAAAAAGAAATGAATATTTGACGTTGCAGTAAAACAAGGATATTTAAGAAGCTGAAGAGAGTTGTACAAGGCTTTGGCCATTTTCACGTAGGGGGCGTGGACACGTGTGACCCGTGACTAATCGGTTTAAAGTAGGACTTTCTGTAAGCTTTCAGAAAAAGAGAGAAGCTTTTCGATGTAACAAGCCACAAGTTGCACAGTGGACGTCCAGTATTTAAATTATATGCAAATATTAATATTTTATATTTAAATCTTGTTTTAAAAATTGTAATATTATTAAAAATATAATACATGAATTATAATCATTTTAGTGCTGAAAAATATCCACACACATGCAACTTTTTTTTAAATTAATCGAGATTCTATCTAATTATAACATCAATAAATTGTGTTTAAGGATTACAGTTATAATAAATTTTATAACGGTAATTTTCAATAAACATTAAAGTTAAAAAAATGGCATACAAAGAATAAGAGGATGAGATATGGGTGGGGGTCCAAAGCCTTTGAAAATTCAATCACAGACCCTCAATTTGGAACTGGAGCCTCTTTATTGGTACCCGGGGCCAGACAATGCGATATAAAAGACGCCCTTTCTGCCCTGAGGACTCTTCCTTGTTACCCCCGTGCTATAGGTGAAACACAATGGCTACCCTTTATTTATGACACAAATCTTCACATTGTGCGTTGGATGGGATAGATAAATATATCAAATACGACTGTCTAATTGTAGAAGATCCAGTTATTCAAAGGCAAATTTGAAAAAAATCGATCTCATTTAAAAAAAGTAATTAGTGAATATTTATTCGTATGCATTTATTAATTTAATTTTTTATTTAAGACATAAAAAAGCTATATATATATTCATATAGAACTTAGAGATAGGACTGATGTTGAATGGTTTCTAGAGGCCCCAGGAGGTCCCGCAATATAAGCTCTCTTCTTAGGCTTTCGCGGAAAATAGAGCCCTACCCCCTACATTGAGCTTTTGAAGATGGTTTATATATTAATATATATATATATAAGTATATTTTATTATTAAACATATAGTCGTGCAGTATAACCCAGATGTGATATAAAGATAATAAAAAATTATATCAAAACATATTTTTTAACTAATTAAATTAGGGAAGTGAAGAAAATTCATGAAGTAGCAAGAAAACGTATCATGAGAAAAATATCTATTGATCGAACTAATAAGAGAACATTTATGAAACTAGACGATTAATCCCTTATTTTAAATATTTGAGATTCACATTTTTTCTTTGGATAAAAATCTAATGGTTCGCCAGAAATATTAGATAGAAAAACCATTACAATTAATTTATTGTACATAGGAATTCGTTAAACATCGTACATAAAGTTACTCTTTCCCCCAAAAAGGTTGGATATCACTACCCTGTACTATACACATGTATACATATTATTATGCATATATTCCAAGAATATTTCAATATTATTTATTTTTCTGTCAGTACAGTATGGCACATAATATATTTTACCCATATCAAATTAAATGTAACTCATGTTAAATTTATTTTTAGGAAAAGATAACGGTACATACATACTATTTAAAATGAATTAAATAACTTTACTTTTGCAACGAGATGTTTTTCAAATAGCATGAAAAAGCATATATAGATCCCGCATTTATTTCCTAAATATTTATATTTCTTTGAATAATTGAGTGAAAATGTATAATCAATTTTGTTCATATTATATAATTTGTTAAAATGTATCATTGTATTTTATAACAATCAATCATGAAACATTTTTATTTATTTAATAATATAAAAATGTTTGGATAGTATTAAAAGTCTCGATTTCTATTTTTCAACATTACGAATCGGTCGTTTTCCAAGATTAAGATGCGGTGTTTTGCGGATTAACTTTTGGGCTGAATCGAAAAAAGTTTCCTCTCCCCCTGCTCAAATAACCATTTGAATAATTCATCACTGTCACGGAGGAGCAATCTTGTCAATCAGGATCGATAAAGAGCTCGAGATGGATTGACGGTGAAAACGACGCCGTCAGAATGGAAGCGGAGATAAAACGGAGAAACCGGAAGTGCGACCTGGCGGAAGACGTCGACAGCGTGGGGCGCGTCGATGACTTCCGCCACCGAGCGCAATTGGCTGAAGGCAAAAGTGACGTCATGTCGCAAACAGCTAAAAAATAAATGCATCTCCAAACGTCGATTTTGGGCTTATGAAACATTTAATAATAAAAAATATTAAACAAACAATATTAACAATTTTAATACCACTGATGAAATCGCCGATTATTTAATTCATCCGTCACGCAGGCTCGAAAACAACAGCGAAGTCCGAAGGGGATATCTCAAATACCCCAAATATTTCAAGTAATTTAGATATTGATGTATTCTTCATCAATATTTTGACATTTTTTGAAAAATGATGGATTATTCTAAGAATAAAAAGAGTTATTCATGATATCCTTCAAAGTTTGGTCTATATTTCAGATTTTTTAATTATTCTAATTATTCAGACTAAACTCTCGCAGTCACTCGTACTTAGCACATCGTACCGCATGCTAGCAAGAAAATATATCACGCCCATGGCAGCGAATATTGTTGTTTTTATTATTTTTTTCACAATTACTGACAATATGGAGAATGATTATATATAATATTAATTATCTAGGTTAGGACACAAACACATCCTTCCTCACGGTTTTTGAACACTTTTTTTTAATTGGAAATATGTCAATTCTCACCCGTTACCGCTGTAGATTACACGTTTGTAAAATAATGAGATAAAATGAGACGACCTTGACAACGAAACTCAAATAATAAAGATATCAAACATATTCCAATATATATTCTGTGACTAAAAATACAAATATATTATTAATTGTTAAAGTTACAAGATTTATTCACAACATATTGTATAATCTAGGAATATTTCACATAACAAACATATGACTTTCCTTGTGCTTCATATAAATTAGTTCGAAACGATATGTAAAGACTTAACCATCCACTGTTAAACATCGTGTAATTGTCAAGCAGATACCGCAAGAAGATAGATGAAGGTCATTGGTGGCATGTGATACTAATTCAAGTCTCATTCGATTGCGAATTGTTGGAAATTAAGCTACTAATCCTGGTACAGGGGAATCGTAAAGTTTTCGGTGGGTGAGCAGAAGGGGAGAGAGAGGGAACCTGTAGCAGGAAGACACGTAACCCCATTTGTCTTTTGGGTTGTTCCCGTTTTCCATATGATTTGTTTCAGACTCGAAACCTAAACAACATTTTAAGCACTTGTATACATACATCATTCTAGGACTTGGGTAATTACACAAACATCCGTACGCAGTCCTAGAAATAAATTTAAGCAATATCTGTTATGGAGAATAATCCCCACAAATTTTAAAATCGTATCATTCCATTTATCATTAGGGTAATCTGCATCAAATTCGATGCAATGCACCGCTTATAAATCATACTTTAAATACTTCTGAGACAGGGGGCTTTAGAGCGAAATTCCGCACTGGTAGCAAAACAATTTTACATAATTACATACAAATGTAAATAAGTTCATAACTGCAAGTTATGTTGCGAAATGCACCGGCATCGCCTACAATTTATTGCCTTGCACTTCTTCCCCGCTATTAAATGCAAAGCTCGAGTTGAAAACTTTCTTTGGACGGTTTTAAATAATTCAACGCATATTGTTGTGCTTAGAAACTTTTCATGAAATTTATAGCACACACAATAGGATTTCTTAATTTTCACATATGCAAAAAAATATTGTTTGGTATCATCATCATCATTTGCCAGCCACAAGGCTCTCACTCGCTGAGGGCATGGGCC
>JAGXCT010032330.1:0-19023 GCA_022495035.1 Philopotamus ludificatus | reverse complement strand
GGAATATGAAAAATTCAATCGATGTGAAAATATGGACGATGGTGTAGTCAAACCTATTCCATCCTGCTCAAATTCTGGTAAAAATATTACTAATCCCAAAGATGTGAGTAAAAGAAGTTTTCAAGGATTCTTGACAGCTAGTAATAAAAATGTTAAGGTGTCTGAAGAAGCGTTGCAGAAAACTAATCGCATATTTCAAGATATTGACTCACTTAATCCGGATGAACTCATGAATCTACCTGATCAATGTCAAAATGTGGACAACGTTAAAGCTAAATCAATTTCATGCAACTCAAATCGTAATGAAAATGTTGTTATCGCTGAAGATATTGTCGGCAAAAGAAGTTTTCAAGGATTCTTGACAGCTAGTAATAAAAATGTTAAGGTGTCTGAAGGAGCGTTGCAGAAAACTAATCGCATATTTCAAGATATTGACTCACTTAATCCGGAGGAACTAATGAATCTACCTGATCAATGCAAAAATGTGGACTCCGGTAAAACTAAATCAATTCCGTCTAACCCAAATGTTAGAGAAAATGCTGTTATCGCTGAAGATATTGTCGGTAAAAGAAGTTTTCAAGGATTCTTGACAGCTAGTAATAAAAATGTTAAGGTGTCTGAAGAAGCGTTGCAGAAAACTAATCGCATATTTCAAGATATTGACTCACTTAATCCGGATGAACTCATGAATCTACCTGATCAATGTCAAAATGTGGACAACGTTAAAACTAAATTAATTCCGTCCAACTCAAATGTTAGAGAAAATGTTGTTATCGCTGAAGATATTGTCGGTAAAAGAAGTTTTCAAGGATTCTTGACAGCTAGTAATAAAAATGTTAAGGTGTCTGAAGAAGCGTTGCAGAAAACTAATCGCATATTTCAAGATATTGACTCACTTAATCCGGAGGAACTCATGAATCTACCTGATCAATGCAAAAATGTGGACACCGTTAAAACTAAATTAATTCCGTCCAACTCAAATGTTAGAGAAAATGTTGTTATCGCTGAAGATATTGTCGGCAAAAGAAGTTTTCAAGGATTCTTGACAGCTAGTAATAAAAATGTTAAGGTGTCTGAAGAAGCGTTGCAGAAAACTAATCGCATATTTCAAGATATTGACTCACTTAATCCGGAGGAACTAATGAATCTACCTGATCAATGCAAAAATGTGGACTCCGGTAAAACTAAATCAATTCCGTCTAACCCAAATGTTAGAGAAAATGCTGTTATCGCTGAAGATATTGTCGGTAAAAGAAGTTTTCAAGGATTCTTGACAGCTAGTAATAAAAATGTTAAGGTGTCTGAAGAAGCGTTGCAGAAAACTAATCGCATATTTCAAGATATTGACTCACTTAATCCGGAGGAACTAATGAATCTACCTGATCAATGCAAAAATGTGGACACCGGTAAAACTAAATCAATTCCGTCCAACTCAAATGTTAGAGAAAATGCTGTTATCGCTGAAGATATTGTCGGTAAAAGAAGTTTTCAAGGATTCTTGACAGCTAGTAATAAAATGTTAAGGTGGTTCAAGAAGCGTTGCAGAAAAACTAATCGCATATTTCAAGATATTGACTCACTTAATCCGGATGAACTCATGAATCTACCTGATCAATGTCAAAATGTGGACAACGTTAAAGCTAAATCAATTTCATCCAACTCAAATCGTAATGAAAATGTTGTTATCTCTGACGATGTTGTTAGCAAAGGTAGTTTTCAAGGGTTTTTGACAGCTAATAACAAAAATGTTAAAGTATCCGAAGAAGCTTTTAAGAAAACAAAAAACATATTTCAAGATATTGATCAATGTAATACTGAAGAGTATGTTAACGTTTTACAATCAGCTCAGCCAATATCGAATCTAAAAGAAAATATTAATTTTGCTGATAGTGTTGGTAAAAAATGTTTCGAAGGATTCACGACCGGTAATAATAAGAATATAAAAGTTTCAGAAGAGGCATTAAACAAATGTAAAAATATGTTTAACGATTTTGATATGCTTTCTAACAAAAATATTCCCGATGTAACCATTCCAATCCTTGAAAATAGAAATATGGAAACTTCCAATGGAAAACAAAATATACAAATAAAATTGGAAACTATCATCGATACACAAGAAATATCTGAAATAGCTGAAGCATTTTTGGCTGATGAAAATGAAATTGATAACATCGATTCTACTCAAAATGTTTCCGATGATAAATTAGATATTCCATCGAGTCCAATTTTACAATTTAAAGTAATTTCGAAGAAAAGAAAATCATTTAAACCCCCTTATATTAATGATAATAATAAAATTACAACAGAAAGTGATCATAAAGCCAAGAGAATAAAATTATCTGAAATTAATTTAATAGATTCAGATCCACAATCAAAGGTTAAACCTAATTATAACGTAGAAGAACTTAATTTGGGACAACTATATAAAGAAAAGGCTGGAAGAGGTAATAAAACTATTACTCTAAACGAAATGAAAAAACTTAATGATAAATACCCTAGAGATAAAGATTTAAAAATATTAGAATTTTCTCATGACAATTTCATGGCATATCAATTTAAAGGGTTCAGATTAAATCTGAAGCTGGATATAGAAAAAGATTCAGTTTCAATAGACGAAGTTATCAATATATTTGAAACACACCAAGCTTTGAATAAGAAATTAATTCCAGATGGTTGGATTTTAAACCATGTTAAATGGATTATGTGGAAGTTAGCGTCTTACGAACGCAACTTTCCTAATCTATCCAGAGTAAATCCATTCTTAACGTTGTCAAATGTTTTGAAACAATTAAAATACAGATACGATCGCGAATTGTATCATACCCAAAGACCAATTTTGCGAAAGATATTAGAAAAAGATGATGTATCCGGTAAAAGAATGGTTTTATGTGTTTCTCGAATTATATCAGTTAACCCTGATCTTATCAGTGCAGACGTAGAAAACAGGTAAACAACTGATATTTATATTTTGTATTTTTAAAAAAATAATAACTTTAATATTTATTGCAGTATGTCAAATAAGAAGCTCAAATCAAAACATGAATTAGAATTAACGGATGGATGGTATGCAATCACGGCAGTGATCGATTCTGTTCTATCGGCGGCAATTACTTCCGGAAAAATTGTTGTCGGTACAAAACTTATCATATGCGGTGCAGAATTACTTAATTGTTCACAAGGTGTATCGCCGTTAGAGGTTGGTATTAATATTAATGTGATGATATTTTTCCAAACTTGTTTTATACAATATTTATAATTTTTTTCAGGATATAAGCGCTGTGCGTTTAAAAATATGGGCCAACAGCTGTAGGCGATGCAAACCTTTTCTAAAATTAGGTTTATACAAATGGAACTCTGGACCGTTACCGTTAAAATTAAGCAGCAGTACAATCGGCGGTGGTCCTATACCCATTACTCGTTGTGTTCTTATAACACTGTATCCCACTTTATATTTAAATAAATCAGCGGATGGAAGCATATGTATGAGACAATATGACATATTATACCCAGAATTAATGACGTATATTATCAAATTTTCAACTGTTTATTAAAATGTCTGTCCGGAATAAGCTGATTTTTCCTCATTTGCTGTTTTAAATTTTTTGTCTTTCAAAAAATGTTCCATCGACCAGAACAAGTAAGTCGATAGTGCCAGATCTGGTGAATATGTTATATGCAATAAAGTGTCTGAACCAAGTTCGTTAAGACGTGTGCTACTGGAGGTGCCCGTAACATCCAATCAGATGGTAAATTAAATACGATTTAGTTCTATCCACATCCGATTATTATTGTTACAATCCACGCGTTGACAGCTCAGATCTCCGGGTTATGGCTAACTACCTTACCCGTATTCGAAGAGCCCTGTAAACCTGGAAGACAACCATTGCAATCCTGGTCTCAGGATTGCGATGGATGCGCTTCTACTGGTGCTTAAGAGGTGAATAGAAGAAGCCCAAGACAGGAACGGGCGGAGATAGCCTAGTATTCTCCAGCTGGTAAAAACCCATTTTGGGTTAGAAAGTCATTTAAATAAATAAATAACATTACAATTCTGCCATGACTGTTTGGCCATATTTCAACGGTTAAAAATAAATTATTCCTTTTGCATCACATCATAAAGATAACCAAATTTATTTTTCAATGGAGTTCGGTTTTCGGGATTGGAATTGCTATTTTTCCAGAGGTTAACCATATTTTTTCCTTCGTAACGTTCGAATAAAGAATCTATTTCTCATCTCCTGTAATTAAATCTGGAAGAAATGGGCGGTATTTCTATGTAACGAACTGCAGATGACTGTTTTTAAAATTGCGTTTTGAAAATACGACATTAATTCTGGGCACTGTTAATATCTAATCAATCAAACTAAATTGTATATTAAATGATTATTTTTTTAATTTAGCAATGAGATCTGATAAACTGCAACAGATACATAATGCCAAATATGAAGCTGAATTACAAATCAAGATTGAACAATTATATGGTTTGGTAGAAAAAGAATTTATTGATGCCGAAGTGAAGAAATCAAAGAAAACGTACGGAAAGATGGTAATGCCGAATGACAATGATTCCCCTGAAAAATTGGCTAATATATTGGAGAGTATCGACGATCCACAAGAGTTTTATGTAAATAAATATATAACTGTTGTATATAGAAATTAATTTATATGTTAAACCCACTTTATTTTTTTGTAGAATTCTCTTACTATTAGTCAACGTAATGCAGTTCAAAAATTTACGTCAGATCTTCATATGGAAACACGTCGAAAATTGATCAACGAGTCAAAGAGCTAATGAATGAACAGGGTTTGATTAAAGAACAAGCCGTGAAAGTAATAAAATGTCGTATTATATCACAAGATGGTAATGTAACTAAGTCCGCCATACTTACTATTTGGAGACCCGATGATGGAATAATGGATATAATGCGTGAAGGCGCATGTTTAGAAATAACTAATATTACTCCTACTGGAATAAGGTAATTATTGTTCTGAAATAAAATATATATACATCAACTCCTCGAATTATGCGATTAATTGGTTCCGAAGGTTTTTGCGCAAGTCGAGAAAAGCACAAAATTTAGCATTTTTGGCAAAATATATGTTTTAGTTAAATAGTAAGTAAAGTAAAATAGATCTATATATACACGCTCAAGAAAATATTATTTATTGAACATAACAGAATCTACATACATTTATTTATGGACGAACTATTTCAAGTATCGGTCCAGTGCTAATTGTCATTTTGCCCCCTTCCTTTCTTCATAAATTGTAGTATAGAATATCATTATTCACTGCTTTTGTAACTTTCGCAGATCGTTCAGCTCCAGGGTTTCATTTTCGGAGATTCAAATTGTTTGGATGTTTAATTAATTCCTCTTCTGAAAATAATATTTTTTCGCCTGTCCTCAAGTTCCATCAATACATCGTTCATTTCCGCTGAAAGACTGTTAATCGAACTAACAAAATCCTCTTCCTCTAGATTTAAATTTAGTTCTTTGGTCATTTGAAGAAGATCTTGAATAACTATGTCAACTTCTTCCATTGCTATACTACTCTCCTCAACCAATCGGGGGATGAGTTTTTTCTGTACGTTACTCATGGTAGATATTGCAACTACACTTCAGGCATCACCAATATTTTGAACATCTTTATAAATGTTGTACTCTTTCCAAAATTGGGTCAACGGTTTTCCGTTCTGTCCGTCAACAGCTCCAACTACTTTCCTAAATGTATTTCGTAGGTAATGCTTTTTAATTGTATGTATTACGCTGTAACGTGGGAGACTTGCTTAGGATTAGATATGGATATAATGGTGGACGCAACGAGACACAAATTCAAAGAGACATCAGCTTCTTTATTAATCAACAATACAGCGAACGAATCAGGCTAGCCGACCCGAGGATTACAGTATTACTTCTTAACAATTAAAACATTGAAGTGGAGATTATTAACGATATAAATGATAGCAGCGCACTAACAAAGTGCACTGCTTTCTATCCCGGAAGGCTGTCGCCTTCATACATAGCTAACATGCTTCAACTTATTATCACTAAAACTCTGGGCATCTATATATAACCCGAGAGCTCAATTGAGGGACCAACGCTTTTCTTTGTCTTGATCCATGACATGTGTTGATTAGGTCACTCCATTCGATAGATCTCAAACTATGTCCCTGCACTTGTTGTATGAAGCAGTGCTGAATTTTGACACGTGGTATAGTAACATTTTGAGAGCCAGGATCCTTCTAAATTCTAGAAGGACCTAAATATGATTCTAGAATCTAGAATCATATTTAGGTCAAGGTTTCCATAAATCAATATGATGCCGCCAACACTCTCATCGTAATAGCTCACCGACAAATTGATCTACATATGTCGTAGACAAAGTAAATTGATTTTATAGCTTTCCTCCGACGTTACAACGCCTTGATCCATTGGTTGAATAATAGAGGTTGTATTCGGAGGAAGAAATACTGGTTGTGAATCATGTAAAATCACATAAGTCCGAAATCCAAAGCGCGCAAATCGATGACTGACTTTATATATACAGGTTTTTCACTTCAAATTCACCTTTTTTCATTTCAAATTAACCCTTTTGCAAATCAAATTAACCATTTTGCATTTCAAATTAACCCCTTATCAATAGACATTTCGATAGAAATGGTTAATTTGAAGTAAAAAACCTGTTTATTTTTTGTAATAATAAAGTTGAATATATTTTTGTTTTTTAAAGATCTGGAGAACTACAAATATCAGCCGGAAGAAGGTCGACATTCTTGGAAATTCCGTTAAATAAACATTTATCAAAATTTCCTAATTTAAGTGAATTGCGAAGGACTTGTTTACAAATTCAATCTTTGTATTCTTTAGATTTTTCTCCAAAATTCAACGAAGTAGATGTGGTCGGAATCGTCTTTGAAATTGAACCGAAAAATTTAAATTCCTCGTCCGATAATAATCCAAATAAAATGCAAACCGTATATATAGCCGATGAAAATATGAATATTGTGGGGATTAATTTTTGGGGTGGCATCAATAAGTTCGGTTATAGTAAAGTCATCGAAGAAAATCGTTGTTTGGCATGTGCAAATTTACAATATAGACCCAAAACAATTTCACGTAGAATACGTCAACTGTACACTACCGAATTATCGACATTTACTCAATGTCCTAAAAAACCACACCTAGGAAACGCAATGAAAAACATTGAATGCCATCTTAGTAAATTAGATACCAAAAGCTATCTCAAAGAATGTTTAGAAAAATTAAGAATATTACAAAACGGTTCAAAACCACGTCTTTTTACTGATATACCAGGAGACAAATCTGTAATGGATGTTAATTCCAGCGCGTTTAATGAAAATAAAACTAGTAATATGAGCGATATTGCATCAAGCTCAATGTTAAATAACGCGAGCAATATTAGTACATTTTTGACGACAAAAATTAACATATCGTCGATACTCGATGAAAATATGATAAGCAATAACTCATCAAGAGTCGAGGCAAAAATCAATAAGCTGAAAATGTACGGAGACGCTCCACCATTATCGCCTATAGTGTTAAAGTGTTCTAAAAAGTTAAAAAAAGACTTTATTATGCCCGTTTTCAACAAATCTAATGATGTATGTCAGGTTGATACGTCGGTATGTAAAGATTCTAAGCCCGAATCTCACATTGTAGACACTGATGCATTTGCTGAGGAATTTAATTACAGCCCTCCGATGAGTTTTGAATAATTTCATATCCTCATTATACAGTTAGAATCCAAAAATAAAATATACATAGAATGTTATATTGTTTTTTTGTTGTTGTGCCTATAAATTATAGTTGTTGATAATATACATAATTAAAAATGTGTATACGTACGTATTGTAACGGAAATAATTTAGATGCAAAACTTGAAGTTCTGTAATTGTGATTTAAAACTTTCTCCTACAGTCCAGCAAAATTAACAATAGGTGTCTGTTAAAATTTATTAAACGATAATACTATCCCATCACAAATTCCATGCGTTCTTAGATTTTTTTAGTGTTTTGTTATATTTTCGGTTTGTTGTACAAAAATTTTGTGAGGTATTACAAGGATTACATTATTCGTTTATTTTTTATTCGTAGTTGGAGAAATTATTTCATTTTATTATTCGATTTAATTTTGATTATAAACACCAAACTATTGGTTATAAACTACTATATGCTTAAGAATTTATTTTTATAAATAATGATAGTGAAATAAATATTATTAAGATTAATAAAAATATAATATTACATATTAATGTGCCGAGCAGCTAAAAAATATGTAAGGATTAAAGCTTATATTGTTATATGAATGTTAATGTTATACTATATTTTAATAAATATTTTTATGAGACATTCGGTTGTTTATTTTTTCATTTGTGAGGCTCTATCGATGTAATTACATAAAAATTTTACGATCTTTCGCTTAATACCTGAATATGAATTAATATTTTTTATAATTCATTATGTAAATTGATCAAGAAATGATTGTATCGATATAATAGATTAAAACTTAAATGTTGTGCATTCGACCACTGTGCCACAGACCAGTACAAAAACATTACATAATAACTGTGTAAAATGAGTCCCCATTATGCCCCAGGGTGGGTAAAATTAATTGTTTTTGAGGAGCTGACGAGCCAAAATAATGGAATGCGGTTTGGCTCGCCCACCGTGTTTATTAACCCCGATATCCTACAAGGGTGAAAAATACCCACCGAGCGATTTAATCAAGTATATTTAGATAATGAATACGCGATAAACGTTTCATAAAATCTTATTTCTAATTAATAAGATTTTTTGAAATATAGTAAACTTAAACGATGTACATATTGGTACGTGGTTGATGTTCAATTGTTCCGTTATTATTACTTAAAAAATAATAAATAATCGTTTATATTTAAAAATTTATTACGAATGAATTTAGAATAATTTATTTTAATATGAAGATCAAATATTGTTATAAAAATATATGATGTGCTGTGTATACAGGGTTAAGCCGCACATTAGCAATGGCTGATATTTGCGGTACTAAGACCACAAACAAATATCTACATTTATTGTATGCTAGCGTATGAAGTGTTCCCGGAATATTTAAATATAAAAACAATACTTTATTTTGAAAACAAAAGAAGAACACTTTTCGTTTAATTTTAAATCAGGGGTTCAAATATTTAAAACACTTATCGTCAGCGCTAAAATGACATAAATAAAAAAAAATATGAGATTTGCACGTTAAGGTCGCTTTTTTTTTAAAAAAAAAGCCGAATTATTTTGAACACACTGTATATTTTTCCACCCCCGTGATCGGAAGGTGGGAAAATGCGGACCAGAAGGAGGGGAGAGTGTCGGAAAAGCCGAAACGTCGGCACTGGGCATGTCAGGTGCCAATCAAAGGGGCGGGCTGAGTTCCCTCGGGGCTTTTTCAGAAAACTGACCGCCAGGGAAAAAGTTAACGAAATACTGTATGCGGATTTATGATAATGGAATGCTGTATACTCGAAAATTACTACCGAATAGTCGCTTAATTCAGCGCACAAATTTTAATTAACATGACTAACATTATCAACCCGAGTTTTTTAAATAAACATATTTATGGAAGCAGAATTTTGTTTATGGTAAGCTCGACAAAGGAATTAAACCTAAATAAGTTATTTGGAGCAATTTAGATATTTGTTACCGATACCATTAAAAATTGGGAAAATTTTTTTGAAAGAAATGGTGATAGAGCAACGATTTCCTAGTGTGTAGTGAGAGGACCTTGGGCATGTCATGAGGTCTAAGAAGAAATATATTATGTTAGCGCTTAGAAAAATGATAAATGCATGTCTTGGTCCACAGCAGCATATTTTATTTACCATGTTTACGATTTTATTCTGCATAACTTTCAACCTCTTGAATTATTGTCCTTCGGCTCGAATTTCATCATATTGTGAGACATTTAATTTCGAGTAAAAATAATTTACGATGCGAAATATAACTAAATATGTATCGCACCGTACCGGATGCGAGCGAGAAAAAACATCGCGCATGTGTAAATACGAATGAAACCACATACGTCGAGCCGGGAGCGTGCCTTGGTCGCGGTGGAACATCGCCGAGTTCGCGCGTCACTTACGCGTCATATTTATTGGTAAAAATCCAAAATACAGACCAAATTATGAAGCATATCATGAATAACTATTTTTATTAGAATAGCCCATTTTTTTAGCATTTTATGTCAGATATTGTTGAATTCTTCATCAATACCTTGACTTGAAATGGCGGGGTCTACTTTCATACAAAATATACCCCATCGGCTAGAACCGTTGGTTTCGAGCAGTCGTGACGGATCGGTTATACTCATTAGTGGAGTCCGATCCCTGTAAAACCACTACATAATTGCCACAAGACCTCCGTAGTCCATGTACAGTACAGTAAAGGATAATTTTCAAAAATACACGAAGAATTTGAATGTCGCGCGAACTTTCTCCAACCTTTGTGACGTGGGTCCTCCATACTAATCCGAAGAGAAAAAACAAAGACTTTCATCGAATCAGGTAACCGTGTCCACCCCTGGGCCATCATTGAGTGACAAATGTTCTCCTTTTGTTTTTGTTGTAATGTTTTGGGATTAGTTCACTATGAATTACTAAAACTTACTCACGCTGTTATAACTGTTTTTTAAGAAACATTCAAAGACGAATTCTCTTGAATAATAATGCTATACGCAGCAAGAATTACGAAAAAAAAACAAATACATTTAGAGTCATATTTTAATAACAAAAAAACCGCCAGAATTTAACGAAAGAAGTGTTAAAAAACTGTATATTCTGTGGAGAAAGATCATAAAAAATATAATATTAATAGTTTTTGGTATAATAAACTTTTTGTCGAAATAAAAAAATTGCTCTTTCTCTGTTTAGCCTAATATTCGCAATCAAGGTTGTATTTCTGATGGACCAATTTATTTACGAAAAAACCAAGTGATTTCCAGTGGTTTTTTTCCATACCATTACACTTTTCCTATTTCACCGCAATGCGAATGATTAAAATTTAATTTTAAATAATGGAGTGTGCGCGCCACCCGCACAAGATTTATTTCCAGTGTTGCCAGTGAAAAAAATTACATTCCGCTGAATTTAACAAGACAATATTTGGATAATGCAAACTCTGACATCTTATTCGACGAAAAAAAAGTAAACGGACGAAATAATACTTGCGATAAAAAAATACGGTTTCAATCGCGATGCCAAAAAAAAATACAAATGATCTGTTTTCATGGAAACATTTGCGTTTTTTTTATTTCGCATTTGAAACCCCTTTGTTGCCGAAGTGAAAATCGTTGAGGGCTCACAAAGGTGGAACAATTAGCAGCAGAGCAGGGCCTGAAGAGGGGCCGCATTGTGGCGATCGAAACGCTACGGAGGCCTGCTTGGGTTTGACACTTTAAAACGTTAAATTAATGGTGCAACTTGTCTACGGGACAAATTAGGTAACACCATAAATAATGGGATGCTTTGTGGATGCGACGAATAAAATTCGAGGGGGAGAATTTGCGCGCCCTCGGCGGGAACTAATGATTTTTAATATGTGTCACATTGTGCGCGCGCGTTCGCACATTTTGAATCTGCAATATGCGAATAATTCATCAAAATAATTACAAGATTGAATGTTTAAAAAAAAGACAATTGACTGCTGATTTACACGAACAACTGCTATCTATAACTGAATAAATAATTGGGTTAAAAATTGATTAAAAAGCTCCAATCGTATTTACATAAATAATGTATTTAATTCATTCCTCCTTTGACTGCCCCGATTGTTATAAATTTTTAACAGTGGATGCAACAAAATACGGCACTGTTGTTACACTGCGTCATTGTGTAGCTCATTGTTGTCGGATGTTACATTGTTTGCTAAAAAACAGCAATAAAAATAAACAGGGGTGATATGTAAAATTTACTAGAGCGTAATAACATCGGTGATTTGTAGACGACCTTTTTTAAAATTTTATTTATTGCACCATGTTTGCAGACAGCGAGATTTTAGTTGTACATTGACAGTGTTTTTTTTTTGTTTTCATATTAGTGATACGAAGAGACAAATGGCGTGTGTGATTCTAAAAAAATAAACACACGTCAATGCTTAGGGTGTTTGATATTCAAAAAATTTAAATATACAATTAAACAATTTGAGGGTAACATTAAATTTTAATAATAAATATTAAAAACTAAAAAATTATAAAATACTAATATTAGCTCAACGGAATAATATCTTATATCGCCACATCACTATCAACAAGCTCGTTCACGTGTGCTTTCGTCAAATGTGATGACAGGTGCTCTCGGAAACTCTCCTCTAACCAGAGCTATTACTCTGCTCAACCACTTGGCCGACTATGTAGATATCATCATCATCATCATTTGCCAGCCACAAGGCTCTCACTCGCTGAGGGTATGGGCCTTACCAAATTCTCGAATGGTAGTCTAATCCAAAGGAACCTGAGTCTCACACGTGACGTGAGGGCTCCCCTTTCGTGTTCATACCGCGGGGACCCAAGCCGTCTTGGTATACGTTTTTTTGTAAAGAGTTTCCTTCTCTTGGCCATTGCTAGCATTGGACGTACATCTTCTACCCCGTTGGTATCGGATTTTATCCTCTCGACTGTTTCCAGACAGGAGGGGTTTGTCCCGGTATTCGTTTAATCTCTTCCCTAAGGCGTTATCTGCTTATAACGAATCACAAGTGACAAGTAGCGAGCGACCACACACATACACCTATATAGATACAGGTTTTTACACTTCAAATTGGACGTTTTACAAATCAAATTGGACGTTTTCAAATCAAATTAGATACCTTATTGTATTTTATAAAAAAAGTTGTACATTCATAATACATATACATATTATGTACATTTTTAAATAAATAAAAGATATGTAGATAAAAATTATTTTATAAACATTCTTTTGCAGCGGCTTAAGGCAGGTAATTTCATATACATGTTCATGAAATATTTATAGCAATTTAAAGAAGTGACAGTTTCAACAGACTTATTTATCACGTTTTCTAAATTTTTACAGTTTGATGGATCCGCCAACAAATTCCTTGCAGAAAATTTAATTTTTGAAAATACCTCTTCAATATTCAATATTGTATTCACGCTGATGATATATATTATGAATGTACAACGTTTTTTATAAAATACAATGAGGTATCTAATTTGATTTGAAAAACCTCCAATTTGATTTGTAAAACGTCCAATTTGAAGTGTAAAACCTGTATATACAGGCATACATATGAGTTTCAAGTAGCAAGTCGCAAGTGATTATTAGCCCGGTCGCGCAATAGCGATTCTTTCATCATGGGAACAACCTCCTCGGAGAGGAGGAAAGAAGGAAGAGGAGCGAAAGTATCGAGACTAGACCGATTATTGGTCAACAGATTAGGGTTTTCCTTCTTAGGGTATACTGGCTCTGTGGTGACATAAGGATGTGTAGACATACATGTACATATTTATATTGACTATAATATAAAAGATTGCTTATTAGTGATGCTGATCATCAATTTTAATGGTATGGTAGATAGGTGTGTTTCATTTCCGATAAGTTCAACCTGGCGGTCAGATTATATTTTCCTATTATGTTTTTATGCGTGATTGGCGACCTGAGTTAATCTGTGATACCAATCACGCATTGTTTTTTTTATGAAAAAATAAAATAAAAATTATAATTCTAATTAATCGGAATATTTTTTATTTAATATTTGAGATGTGATCGTAACTCAGCATTTATCCGCATTAACACTTTCGCGTCGAGTCAAGCGAAAACATATTCGAAAGTCATTAACTCACCCCTCTCGAAATATCGAATTTGGCACACAATGGATCGCGAAAAATATTATTTTATCGTATCGCCGATACTCGCTTCGCAAGCCCGATTGTCATGTTAATGCCGCCGAACCCGAAATGTGACACTTGACGAGTTATTGCCGATTTTTTGGCAATAATGTGGAATTTTTATGTTTTTTCGCACAAACGGGCGGGATCTATAGATCCGTAATTTATGGCCGATCGCATTGTGCCGACAAAAGGTCGAGCCAAACACGTGAGACCCCGGTGATAAATATTATAATTTGATCAGTTATTACATGTTGCAAAAAAATGATAATATACGGGGCAATAGTGCGTGTGATTCAATAATGCGATATTGATTGTATGAGATTTTTTTATTTATGTTTAATATCAATTCGACATAAAAATGTAATATACTAACCGCTATAATTACATATTAATTATTTTAAATATTTTTTTATTACTTTAAAAAATAATTACGACTATCCTAATAAGGAAAAGTGTGAAGAACGATTTTTTTAGAATGTAATAAAATCTAAAAGTTTATTGAAACTTTATTAACACTAATACATTATTCATTATTGAAGTTTTTTCTTTATATCATTGACCTATTTGCCTTACCAATGAATCGTTAATTATTTGCGTTTTTCTGTTTTAATACTCTTACAAATACTCTTCTACAAACGTCTAATTTTTCTGAAATTTCCACCATCATCATTATCAAGAAAAAATATTTTTAGATCTAATGTTTCTTCTTTATTGCTTTCAGTAACATGTTTTAAATCGAAAAATACATATTATATTGTTTTACAATTCAATATAATTTTCCTGTGTCACTTTTATGATTTTTCATTTAAAGAGAAAAAAAATGGTATTCGTAATATTTTTTTTACGAATTTTCAGCCATTTTTTATTCCTCCAAAAGAAATTTTAATCAAATAGTATATATGTAATGTACACCTACATAAAATGATGTAAAAAATATCCGGTAAAACGTTTATCACTGACATAAACACGCCCAAGATAAATCCTATTATATTACATAACATTTAAAAGTTAAACATACTCTCAAATATATTGTATTAAAATACACAGAAAACAGTTTGATAAAAAAAATATGCATAGGTCTAATTGTTATTTTTTGTGTGGTAAACTTGTGTTTGGCGTATCTTGACATTGTAGGCTTATTGGATACTAACTTTGTTGAGAAGGTTTTACATGTTACGGTGTGCTACGATATTGTTTACTTATAGGAAAAATGGAGAATGAATTTTTGGTTAAAAGCAATATATGAATTTTCTCCCTATGACATAAAATGGAAAAACCAAGTAAGAAAAACTTTTTCGTATATTAAGAATGTAAATATATCTATGGTAAAATATAAGCTATGGTAAAAGTGTATGATGGGGACAATTTATTGAGAACAAAATTAATAATAATAATGAATAAAGATTTTTTATCTAACCCACTGGTCGTCAACCTGGTCCGTACCGCCAACTAGTGGGCGGTACGGGCTTCCGTGGTGGGCGGTGGGCGATTCAAATTTCCTACATTCCTTCTTGATTTTTTTCCACCCAATTGAAATATAGCGAGGTTGGTGGGCGGTAGGGAAATTTTACCATGAAAAATAGGCAAAAGTGGGCGCTAGGCATAAAAAGGTTGACGACCCTTGATCTAACCTATATGTATATGTTATAATCGCTAAATATAAGGGATATAAGAATGTTGTAAGTAGGGCTTGCATTACCGGTTTATCGGATTACCGGTAAATCCCCAAAAACCCAACATCGGTAATTACCGATAAATTGGAAAATTAACCGATAATTATCGGAAATGATTTTATCGCGAATTAAGGACAGATATAGACATATTATGAAGAAAGTCTATTGTAGATATGCACGCGGAATAGGTTGTTTTGTTATTCGATTCTGGCAACATTGATACACAGTTTGTTACTGGTCACTGGTGTCATCTGTCATCACAATCGCGGTGACTTATTCTCCATTGCAGGCTGCAGCTGATTCTAGTTGAAGGCAAAGAATATTCTAAGATCATTCGTATTCAGGTACCTATTCTACTCTGTTTGCATAAATTACATTCGTATTTATACAGTTTTTGCACGTCAAATACACCTTTTATCAAATCAAATGCATCCTTTTTCAAATAAAATGCATCCTTTTACAAATCAAATGCACCTTTTTAAAAATTAAATAAAACATTTAAATACGTTTTCCCATTAATTACGTTTTTTTTCAGTTCCTTCAAATATGTAAAAACCGCGTTCCACTGTATTTATGGAGTACCCTGAATTTACGTTTTCCCACAAATTACGTTTTTTCTACCAGTTCCCTCAAAAACGTAAAAAACGAGTTCCAATATATTTAGTTTAAGGAACTGAAAAAAACGTTAAGTTATCTCCCTTCAAGTTAACTCCATACAAAATCTAATATTACGAACTATATTAAATCAATTGGTGAAACATTACCCGCAGTTATATCCCGGATGGTAGCAAAATATGGAATCTGTTTTAACACCTTTTGTACATCTTATGATTTAAGAAAATTACGTCTCCCAATACAGTAAGAAAAATTGTCTTAGATTATTGCACAAAAATACGTAATTTATCAATATACGATTTGTCAACAATGACAGAACGAGTATTTAATGTTACAATGGACGAATGGTGAATTTGCATGCCAAAAATAAATATTGGAATCTTGGACTTGCTGAAAAAGTAATCAAGTATCTGAAAGAAAAGTTAGCAGGATTTATCATTAAAATGGATGATGTCATCTCGATGACTACTGACGGGGCTTTTGTCATGAAGAAAGCGGAAAAAGCTAAGCGGTCGAATGCATAAATTATGTTTAGCGTTTGGGCTACAATAGGCTGTGATTAAAGTTTTATATAAAAAAATATAAGCACATCATCCCGTGTTCAAAAAGACATCAGTGATTTACTTAGTGATATTTTTAATGGTGTGGAAGATGAAGATAACAGTGCTAGTTTGGAAGTGATACAGTTATACTTTAATCATCTAATCTAAGTCTATTTTTTTTCATTTACCGGTAAATAACCGGTAAACCGGTGATGGGAGAAATTATTTACCGTTTACCGATTATTGCAATTTTACGGTAATCACCTTTTTACACGGTTTTGATGGAACGTATCAACCGCGTAAAAAATACTGTTTTTAATATTTTTTACCATGCTCCATCCACCATGCTTCTGTAAATTTTAAAATTGAATAAACGCACTAATTAAGATCTTTATCGCCGTTTTTGAAAATAAGAATAGATTCCTAAATGCTATTAAATATCTTCGAACTGTGATTTTGTATTCTCTCACACAGTCGGTCAAGAATTTGCTTCGAAATGAGCTTAAATATTTTTAATATCAAATCACTTGATATCCGACATGCTTAGCCCCATTTCGAACTATAACTTTTATTACAATGTTTGAACGATTTTGCACTCGTGCACATTATGCATATCTAAGATATAAATGAGTACTATACATACTAACATTTTTATTATACCATCAAGTAGTGGTCATCAAATAACGATTAGAGCTAAGAGGCTCACATGTCTGTCTGTCGGTCTGTTTGTCCGTATGTTTGTAGGTAACAAAAGACGAGCGCTCCTACCCCATTGAGCACCGCTCCAATACAACGTATGGAAATCATTGTTTATCTTCGGTTACAAAACGGTCGGTTAAATTCAAAACGTAAACATCACACACGAAACCCCCTGTATATTTACATATGTGAATAATTTCGCAGGGGCTGAAGGGGTTAGCTAAACGATTCACCGTGTGATCCGAAATATATGCGCGCAAGAATCGACAAACTTGTAAAAAAAATGTTCATAGATTCCATATCACGTAAATCATCATATCAAGTAAGCACACATCTTCAAATTAAAAATATTATAAAGATTTATGATAGAATTTATATGTATAATGCAATTTTAACGTTTGTTTAAATCGTATTAAAATATATATACATATATGTTTTATTGTTATTTAATTTATTTACATGTGATTCGCGATATTTAAACCACCCAGTGAAAATATTAGATATGCATATGTCGCAGAGTCAACATTTATTCTAAACTACTAACTATGATCCCATACAGATGTCAAACAGGAGCAAACAATGACATCACGCGTCACATATTCCGCAAAGGCGCGCCATTCACTTGTCCCTGTTGGCAAATAAGCCCGAAAATTTTGTATAATTGTTCCCTGTCCGACCGAAATATTCCAGGCATGCCCGAACAATTAATATAACGCACAAATAGATGTTGTAATAATATCAAATTGTGAATAATATGGTCGCCGGAAGGACAAACGCCGTCGAATTATCCGACAATATGGCGCGGCCGTCCCTTCAAGAAGTCACTTTTAATATCCGCTTATTGCTTTGAATTAATTAATATTTTATTCAGTTCGACCGGGGCATCTGTGACACCCCTATATTAAAAAAAATATTAATATATTAGTGGGCGACGAATAGGGGAGGAGCAGATTGCGCCAACGGAAATCAATCTGCGCACCGTGACCTTCTTGCATTTCATACGTTGACAAATTAAATGTTGGATGCAGAAATATATATATTTGACAGCTTCTCTTTATTACACGTTTAAATAACATCCTAGGTTTACATTTTAAATGGCCGTCAAAGAAGAACATAAGTCGTAATCCGTGTTTTATGTTTCACAGTTGCGAGTATTTAAATAATTTAGCTTTAGCTAAGATTTAATAAATTTTAGTAGAGACTAAAAAACTAATACATATCGCATACTAATTAATTTGAATATTTCCAACTTAATTATTTAGATATGGGTCATGATTTATAATTTCGAAGAGTGTTAAAAACAGATCACTAAGTTTCTAATTGAAGACATACTAGTTTCTAAACTGCATCCTCTTTAGAACTGTGCTAACTCGTGTATTTGTGCCAATAGCTGATATTTATTCAATATCATTTTTTTTTCCCGTTTTTCTTTGAATAATATAATTTTTGACTCTAAGTCTCCATACATAATGCTTATTTCAGTGGATGTCTTATTTATAACAGACAACAATCAACTAACTGAATTCTTGCCTAAATTGCTTCCAAAATTTCCTTCTCCTAAATACCATTTTCTGTAATATCATCATCATGTCCAGCAAT
>JAGXCT010032329.1:0-19708 GCA_022495035.1 Philopotamus ludificatus | reverse complement strand
CGGACGTTGTGTTGTCGCTACACATAACCGTTATAATTATTTTATTGGGACAAACGCTCGGACAATATTGTCCTTGAATCGATTTAAAGTATGTTGCAAAATTGAATCGATGCAAAAAATATTTCGCGTAGGAAGTAAACGATATAAACTAGTTCATATTTTACGTAAGAATTTTTTTTTGAGCTAATTTATTCTCGTATTTATATTTTTTATGCCTCCTTAAATCATACGTACAGTCAAATTATATAAAACGCCACGTTCATGTCAATTATGCATAATTGTTGCATTTGTAATATGTATTATGCAAAAAAAAAATGCACAAAAGCCGAGTGTAAAAGTCACTTTACAATAGCGTAATTATAAAATTGATAGAATAAATCGTTCTGTAGATTTGAATAGAAATCAATTGTATTTATTTTTCGCTATAATATGAATTAATCTATTAACCGTGCAGTGACCTGCGGGGGTGTTTCGCGTGTTTTTCGCTTAAAAAAAATGTTTACGACGCCCACATCTGATATAGAACAAATCTATGAATCATCTATAATACGTGTATCGTCTCTGAAAATCTGAGATTGTATTTGAATATATATTTAATTAAGCATGTTCACATGGCATGCGATTAACCTCTGCGAAACCGCATACCTTGAGAATAAATATATTTTTTTTATATATTATATGCATGTATTTTTTATCAGAATCATAATTTCGCAATAGTTAATCTCAACGTGCGTTATTATAATATATAAATATTTTCTATGCCGCTTTGTAATAATTAAACAATAATCTATTGTCATTCGGCAGTCGTGCGAATTTCACTCGAAACCATTGGCCTAGTAAATGAACACGTATGCGATACTGTCGATTTTTATTATTATATTTTTTTGCTCACAATTTTCGCAAGTACGCACTTCAAACGTCACATCGATATATTTATATAACGTCGTTGAAATTGTTACTATAATAAATTATTCAATTACAGTGCGGCGTCTATTGTAAGAGACGTTTTCGCGCCAAGTTTAAAATCCATCACCCAAAGACCTTTTTAAATAGCTATCAATCAAACGATTGCATCAATTTTTTTCGGACTCGTAAATGCCATCAACATCAATCCGACATTGTTGCACAATTACTGTAACAAGCGGTCCGTGTCCACGTACCAAAAACCGCGGAAGAATGTCGAAGAGGCAACAACAATGGATCAGAGCTTAATGATAGCCCCGATTTAATCTGGAGCACACTTTCCAGGTTGTTATATAACAGATTGCGTATTCGAGGAGTATAAAAAAAACTGGAAAAACCTCTGGTCGTCCGTCCAGTTGGTTTGTTTTTTCGAGGCCGTTGCTCCTTTGATCGGTGACCCATTGTGTAGGAAGTTATGTGTGGTTGCAGATTTACTGTTAATCCTCTTTAAGCACTGTGTACCGGTGTAACAATCCTATAACTATTTGTACAAAGAATTTAAACAAAGAAGCTATAATAAGCTATGGAAATATGTATTTAATTCTTTTACGATCATAACACTGAAAATTACGTCGTTTGACGACATTTTAATTATTAGTTTCATGAATAATTTATATCACTAGTTTTTAAATATCAGTGGCCAGCTTTTAGGACCGATTTGATTTAAGACTATTATGATTCTGCACTTTCACTATATCTCAATTTTTTTTGAATGCTCGAAACCTTTCCCTCTTCGAATCGTAACATATATACCTGAAATAAAATTAGTTTAGAAAGTCCTGCGATTTTTTAAATGCGCTCAAATCGAATTTAATATAAAATGTATTTATACAAAAAATGTAGCAAATTGTATTGTTTGTTTTTTATATATATATATTATTAGAAGTAACGTTTCCAATATTATAAAAAATGATGATGGTTATCAGATTTCAAATAAATATAGGTTTCAGATAAAACTAGGGATCTTGCACCTGCTAAGAGCAAGATGGTGGAAATCTTTAATGCTTAAAATGATTGATGAGCCAAATTAGACGAATTATTTTGTAGAATCTAGTAGGAATAAAGTTAAATTAACGATGAGTTGAAAAATAAATGGCTTAAACTCGGCAAAAAGCTACCCTTGATGGAGAAAATATGGAAAACTCTTCGATAGCACAAGAAACAAAAAAAATAATCAGTTACCTTTATATTTTCGTTAAATTTCGATTCATCCTGTACAACTTCAATACTTAAATTAGCTTGTATGGCTCCTAATAGTAGTGGGGGGTGAATTTGAGAATTTTCTTTCATCATTGGAGTAATGTAAAGTTTTCTACTCTGTAGTTATAGATTTAATTCATTTAACTTTTTCAGTGCGGGGCGCATGACGTACATGCGCGTACAATTCGTGTCCAGGGTGCGGCCGCATGTCGTACATGCGAGAGATTCTTTAAAACTTTAACTTGTCGTTACATTGTAAACTAGACCGAGTTAAGTGATGGTGTTTGTTTTAAAAATCAGCTAATAAACACAGCTATCAATAAATATACAACATATCACAAAAAATTTATAGGAACCATGTAATATGTAAATATGAATAGTAACGATTCAAATCGCGCGTGGTCTCATTCTAATCTCCACCCAATTAGTATCGGTAATATCTCTCGGCTCCAGGGTTGTTAAGGGTGTTCCACGTACATTATGTTCCACATACACGTGTACGGATGTAATGAGTATAAGAAAAATTGCATTTCATTTTGATTTTGATTCCACATTCCCATTTTTTTCTCACTTAATCTCTGTTTGAGCAATTGATATTTTGTTCGATTTATTATTACGAAAATAAAGCGAATCGAGTTAAATTTTTTAGTTGAGATGGAAGAGCATATCTTAATCAACATGTTTGCATAAATCTCTTATAGGAAAATGGTCACAATATAGCGGTAAACACGGTGAATACAAATTTACCTCATAAAAAATAATTTGGTCCAAAACGACACACTCAGATGCAGAATCGTGTTTTAGACCCGCTGCATTGAAAGGTTGATGAACTTTGGGTGGCTAGAACTAACAAATATAATTCCTGGATAATACAAATTATTTCACCTACGGTAATAAATTCAAAAACCCTAGCTAACTCATCTCTGGGTGTTTAATAAGATCTTCAAATTCTGCACCATCTTTTTGTAAAAGTAATTTAAATATTTAATGTAACGTTACATTGCCGATGATCGTATTGAATTAACTACAATTATGTTTCTATTAAATGCTGAATAGGAATTTTCTTCGAGCATAACTATTCTTTTATTGTAATTGCATTGACATTTTTTTTAAGATATATTATTCTCCTCTGGATCCTTTTTAAAAGTGAAATAAATGTCGTTGGCTCGTGTGTGGCCGTTTAAAGGGAGAATTTTAGTTTTAGTTTCTGCAGTGACCAATATGGCTTCTTCGATCATCTCATCTTTCTATGAGCAGATTCATTTTCTTTGCTAGTAAGTGCGCATTTTGGAAGTGGCTTTTCTTGAGTGCGAAATTGGTAAATAAACTCACTCTGCTGTTCATGGAAGTATTGTTTTAGTTAAGATTTCTTTTCCGTTTAATTTCGAAATTATTAGAAAATCTGCATTAAAGAGATTTTTAAAGATCTCTGTCAGATTCATTCAAATTATAAATATTTCAGACGTAAATTGTGAGAAATAAAAATGAACATCATGAAAATGAAACCGGAGACAAGAAATTATACGCAAATATTAAGAAACCGTAAATTCCGGGCACGTAAAAACGAAGCTCCACTGTACACAATGAATATAAAGACATTACATGTGTATGTTGAAGAAAAAACTATTTTTGTGTCGTTTGTAATATCTAATAAATTATTTATGAAAGAGTGCCAGATATTAATAATAAATTAGAAATTGTGAAAGTCTGATTTAACATTTAATATTATCAATCTAATGGCACAATATTACGGAAAAAGCTGGCAATTTTCAATTTCAAATTCGATTTTCATTAAATCATACAACAATACAGAACCACGTGCAAATATTAGATCAGACAAATATCACGCACTTGTATATACAGCCGCACAAAGCCCAAATTTTCCATTCATTTCAATCCAAATTGGCGTGTGTATTTATGTATACGTATTTATACGACCGAAAAAATTGACAAAAGTCATGTACGCACACGAATATCATCGAACAAAGACGACAATGATGAAAAGAAAAACATTTTCCCAACAACTTCCTGTTGTGTGTGTGTGATACGACGCTTTATTGCGGTTTTCGGTCGCACGATCACAATAAAATGGGGATAATAAATAATAATTAACTCAATGCGTTATCCCATTTAATGAAAATTTTAGCATTTTTATTTTATTTTATTTATTTATTATTTTTTTTCTGTTCGAAGAGGGGAGATTTTTAAAAGGCACTCCCATTCTGTACCAGTTAAAACCTCTCCTGCAGCTCCGATCACCACCATGATATTGTCGTTGGATATTCAGCAGCGTGGTGGTGACTGACTTTGGGGTAAAACTTTACCTCACGTCCTTCTTTTTATCGTTCTTTATCGGTCTTTCGACTTCCTCATTTGTTAGCATTCCGGAAGATGTAGATAGCGTCTTATACTAAGGAGTTTCTGTACGGCTTCTATGGTTACTGTCCCTCCTACTAGACTTTTTCAAACTTTCCTGAAGCGTGTAAAAATGTGTACTTTGCGGTATCCAGTGCTTCGCCACATTCCTGGAACTCTAGGGTAGCCTCTTTTCCGATTCGGTGGAGGTACTCTTCGAAGCATCCGTACCCGTTTTCGCGGTTTTTAAGCCACGGTTCTATTGCTGGGTTAGATTAGGTTAAAAAACACTAACCTAACTTTGGTTAGATTAGTTACATAAAATACCTACCCAACCTGGGTTACGTTAGGTTAAAATAATACTAACCTAATCTTGGTTCAGTTAGGCTAATAAATACTACCCCAACCTAGGTTAGGTTAGATTAGGTTGGGTTAAAAAAAATATCTCACTCTGAGTTAGGTTAGTTTTAAAAACAAACCTTACTATAAAACATAATAACCTATCCTGGGTTAGGTTATATTAAAAAATACTACCAAAAAATATAACCTAGGTTATGCTAGGTTGGGTTAAAAATTATAACTCACTTTGAGTTAGACTGTTTTTAAAATTAAATCTTAGTTTAAAAATAATAACCTAACCTGGGTTAGGTTAGGTTAAAAAATACTAGCCTAATTTGGGTTAGGTTAGTTTAAAAAATACTACCTAACCTAGGTTAGGTTAGGTTGGGTTAAGAAAATAATTCAATCTGAGTTAGATTAGTTTATAAAATACCTACCTAACCTAGTTTAGGTTAGTTTAAAAAATACTGACCTAGCTTTGGTTAGTTATTATTAGTTATTTTTATAAAATACTAATCCTACCTGGGTTAGGTTAGTTTAAAAAAAATGCTTACCTAGCCTGTGTTAGGTTAGGTTAAAAAATGCTAACCTGACCTGGGTTAGGTTAGGGTAAAAAATACAAACTTAACCTGGGTTAGATTATTAAAAAATACTACCATAACCTAGGTTAGGTTAGGTTGTGTTTAAAATTATAACTCACTTTGAGTTAGGTTATTTTTAAATTAAACCATAGTTTAAAAAATACTAACCTAACCTAAGTTAGGTTAGGTTGGGTTAAGAAAATAACTCAATCTGAGTTATTTTAAAAACAAACCTCAACTTAATTTTTCTAGCAATTTCCTGTTGTGTGTATGTGTACAACGCTTTTTTCGCTTTTCGGTCGCACGCTTACAATAAAATTTAGATAATAAATAATAATTAATTCAACGTGTTGTCCCATTTAATGCTAATATTAGCAAAACGAGCCAACGATGAGTGCGAAAATTTAATTCATGAAACGCACACTTTCTATATCGATTTATCGATGAATGCACTTTTTAAATTTCATCGATCGATTCAACGTTAAATAGATTTTCGGTATGTATAAATTATTTATTATAAATTAATCGAGTGTATGTAAATTCATTAAGCCGCAATTAAAAACGTGATAAATTAATATGCAACACATTTGCGCAGCTGCACGTTTCGCTGCAGCAATATTCGGCACAATGGTATAGTGAAATGCAAATATAAGCTGTATCAATAGACGATATTGTTTGCATTTTCTTCGGCACCGTGGAAAATTGTCGCGGAGTAGAGTCCTACGACGTTTTTCACGGATTTGCACAAGTGTTATCGCCAAATATTTTCCGTTATGGCCGACGGAGGCGGGGTCATATCATTCCAACGGTATTTCCAATAATTATTTATCTAATAAAATGTATTGGATAATGTTTATTTTATCGGCATAACGAATTAGCACGAGCGTGCTGTGTCCACTTTGACACACTCGTCGGCCAAGGCGACATAACGTGGCATTTGATTGTGCAAAATTTTATTGCACAATTATATCGCGTTTCGTTATCGAGTGTGAATAATTTTATTGATCCCTTGATTTGCACGGTATATGAATTTTGATCATAACTAGCATATTAATCAATCTATGACTAATTTTTGCAATTATCTCTTAATTTACGAATATGCTCTTTGAAAAATGTTTATTTTTTGTACAGTAATGATTATTTAATCTCTATTTTAATGCATCATAGAATCTTCTAGAACGTATACACGTACAATAGTAGAATTGCATTTAAATTAGGATTATCTGTTTTTATTTTTCCATTAACGATTATCTATTTATATTTAAACGCTTTAATTATATCTGAATTTTAATAATTCGTCTTATATTTTCATCAATATTATTTTGTACCCAATGGTATTTTTTTTTAATCCTAATTATTCATTGATTTTATGTTAATATAATATATGTCTTTAAAATCTAAAACATTTTTTAATAGTATTATTATAAAAAAATATTCAAATATAATAATTATTCTCGAATAAAATTTAACTTTATTATAGCTTGTAGATTAAAATGAAAGTTTCATTGAGGAATACATTAGAACAAATTCTAGAAAGCTAAGTATTTATATAAATGTTAGTTTCTGTTGAGGAATTGAATTAGAAAGAGATATTTTTAAAATAATCAAATATTTTTTTTAAAAAACGACAGTAATTCTTAAAAAAAATGTAATACTTTTCCTCCAACGTTATTTTAATCTCTTAATATATTGAAATAATCATTGAAAATATCTTGGAGTGCAAAGGGTTAAATTAAAATTTAGAATTAAATTTTAAACCTAACCTAACCTGATTTAAAAAATACTTACTTAACTTGGGTTAGGTTAGGTTAGGGTAAAATACTAACCTCACTTAGGTTAGGTTAGGTTAAAATACTAACATAATCTGGGTTTAGGTTAGGTTTAAAAAACCAACATCACCTGGGTTAGGTTAGGTTAGAAATACTAATTAAAAACTAACCTAACCTGCGTTAGGTTAGGTTAAAAAAATACTAACCTCACTTAGGTTAGGTTAGTTTAAAATACTAACCTTACTTAGGTTAGGTTAGGTTAAAATACTATCGTAATCTGGGTTTAGGTTAGGTTTAAAAAACCAACATCACCTTGGTTAGGTTAGGTTAGAAATACTAATGTAATACTAATTAAAAACTAACCTAACCTGCGTTAGGTTAGGTTAAAAAAATACTAACCTCACTTAGGTTATGTTAGTTTAAAATACTAACCTTACTTAGGTTAGGTTAGGTTAAAATAATAATGCAATCTGGGTTAGGTTAGGCTTAAAAAACTAACCTCATCTGGGTTAGGTTAGATTAGAAATACTAATGTAATCTGCGTAAGGCTAAATTTAAAAAACTAACTTAACCTGCAATAGGTTAGATTAAAAAAATAGTAATTTCACTTACATTAAAATACAAATGTAATTTGGGTTAGGTTAGATTTAAAAAACTAACAACCTGCGATAGGTTAGATTAAAAATAATACTAATTTCACCTAGGTTATGTTAGGTTAAAATACTAATGTAATCTGGGTTAGGTTAGATTTAAGAAACTAACTTAACCTGGGTTAGGTTAGTTTAAAAAATATCCAACCTAACCTTTGTTATGTTAGAGTTTTGAGAAATTTAATTTCCATGTACGTTCAGAATACGTTATAATTATCGAACAACTTATTAATTATGCATTGCCTTTTTGTATACATATTAAGTATGCGCATGCGCACGTTTTTTCTTAATCACGGTAAGGTAGCTGCATATAGTTGGATATATATTATTTGAATGTACAAATAATTTCTGCCGGCAAAGGTCAAAAATATCCATCTCGAAATGATACGAATTTTCTCGAACTTGGGTAATATTTAATACGGCTATCCTCGCCGGTGTAAAATTACCGATTCGCCACTATTTAGTTACGCAATCCGTTTTTGCGTCACGACCTAGCGATGCACCCAGCGTTCTTCGCCCTGTACCATCTAGTGCAGTGCTTCCCATTTCGTGGGCCGCGGCCCCCTGGGGGGCCGCAGGATTTCTCGGCGAGGGCCGCGAAAATATTCAGTACATAGTAAAATTATTCATTTTTGAATATTTTTCCACAAAAAAATAAGAATAAATAAGAAAACAATAAGAATAAATAATAATAAAATCAGAATAAATAAGAATAAAAAAGAAAAAATAAGGACAAATAAGAATAAATAATAATAAAATAAGAAAAAATATGAATAAATAAGAATAAAATGAGAATAAAAAAGAAAAAATTAATGACAAATAAGAATAAATTAGAAACAAGATTATTTAGCATTTTGTGCAAAGAGATGTATTCAATGCACGGAGTTGCTGCATCATAGTGAAGGAACGAGTTGCTATCCTCGCGGAAAGTTTAAAAACGATTTTGTGCTGAATATAAATATGTGTATTATAATTGTAGTAATTATTGGTAAACAATCTTAATAAAACTATAAAATATTTTTTTTTGGGCGGGGGCCGGAATTATTCTTTCAGATTTAGGGGGCCGTGACATGAAAGTAATTGGGAAGCACTGATCTAGTGTAGTAATTTGATAATTATTCCGCGTTCGTAATCAAATGTCAACCTGGCAAATGTCAAATCTCTCAATTTTCACGCAAAAAAATTGTGCGACAATCGTTTCGCAATAAGGCCGATGCATTTCATGCACAAAGTTCATTAACCACATTATTAAGTTTTCATATTTTTCGCTCGATCTCGACTTTTTCTTCCGTCGCTATCAATTTGTATTATTTTTCATTATTATTTTCTTCGCTTTTTTAATAATAAAGCAATTCTGACATCATTGTTATCCGCGTTACACGAATCACTTTCACTTTGCTCAACAAATCGAGCAAAGAGATCAACAGTTTGCTGCATCTCATTGTTTAAACAGTCCATCGTCAGGGTCGTTAACTGTGCTGCAGATAAGATAGCGTGTCTCTTATGGAAATCTTCTTGCGTTTATGAATTCAAATTAAATTATTATATTCAATTGTTTAATAGATTTAAATATTTATGCAATTTATTGTATATTGCGCATATCGCAACTCCATAATAATAATAATAATGGCAAGTTATTATTATATTGCTTTATATAATACTTTATATCATACTTTAAGAATATTTATTTTGTAGTATAATAGCTTAAAATATAAATACTAATATCATTTTTTATATAAATACTACATCGTACCATTAAATTGCTAAACTTTTTCTTGCCATAACCTATTTGTATATCCGAATAATGCTCTTATATTAATATTATACAATTCAATCCAAATACTTGTTAGAGTGAATCGATATTTATTATCTAACCCAAATGATTTTTTTCTAATTATAACAGTCAGTGTTTCTCAAACTTTATGTAATAATTTTATTAAATTTATTTTTTTACATGAAAAAATGCATAAAAAGACATATAACTGATTTTTAGTTTGTCTATGATTTTTTTTCAATGCCCGAAACCTTTCTATTAATCGATCATAGCACTTCTTTAAATTCAACAGTCCTGGAATTATTAAAATACGCGTCAATTCAATTATATCCTTGATCAAGGATGTGTTAAAATGATAATATTACAGACAAATTTAAATTGTTAGTCTAAAAATCGTAGAATAATGTAGAGTTACTTGAAAAGACATATTACAACCTAAACTAAAAAAATACTAACCGAACTTGTGTTTTTTTTTGAGTCGTGAAGCGATTACATATTATTATATTTTTATATAAGATATTAATCCACTTTCCCTTATTTCTGAGGATCGTGACCATGTGCATAATTTGCCTTATGGAAGACCATGGACATGGTTTTCATGGTTAGGTTAGGTTAAAACTTGTGTTAAAAGGTTAGGTTAAAACAACACTAACCTAATCTAGGTTAGTTCATGTTTATAAAATACCAACCTAACCTAACCTAACCTAACCCAAGTTAGGTTAGGTTAGGATAGTTAATAGAATATTGATCTAACCTTGGTTAGGTTATGTTTTAAAAAATACTAAACAAACCTTGGTTAGTTCATAATACCAACTTAACCTGGGTAATGTAAAAAAAAACTAACCTACCTTGGGTTAGTTCATGTTTAAAAAATATTAACCTTACCTGGGTTAGGTTAGTTCTTTTTTATAAAATACTAACCCAACCTGGGTTAGGTTAGGTTAAAAAAATGCTAACCCAACCTGTGTTAGGTTATGTTAAAGCAATACTAACCTAACCTTGGTTAGTTTATTTTTAATAAAATACTAACCTAACCTGAGTTAGGTTAGGTTTAAAATATAATAACCTAACCTGGGTTAGGTTAATTCATTTTTATAAAATACTGACCCAATCTGGGTTAGGTTATGTTAAAAAATGATAACCCAACCTGTGTTAGGTTATGTTAAAGCAATACTAACCTAACCTTGGTTAGTTTATTTTTAATAAAATACTAACCTAACCTGGGTTAGGTTTAAAAAATAATAACCTAACCTGGGTTAGTTTAGGTTAAAAAATACTAACATAACCTGTGTTAGGTTAGATTAAAAAACACTAATCTAACTTGGGTTAGGTTGGTTAAAAAATAGAATGGACTGGTTTTTAGGACCAGCATGATTTATTGATGTTTATGATTTTCTGTATTGTATATGATTCTCTCTCTCTCTATATGTATAACTCTGAATATTTTAAAAACATCTAATTTAAACAGTCATCAATTATACACTTGATTCAAAACATCTTAAATAATATTTTTTTTTTTTTTAATATCAACAAAATTAGCTTATTATATTATTTAGCTTATAATCGACAGGTTTTAAATTAAATGTTCAAATTTTGCTATTAAATAATGGACCCATCAGTTTCAGAGTGTTCGTGAAAAATGTTAATTTAAATAAAATAATAACTTGTACCTTAAATAAAATAATAATTGATTATGTCAATAATTGTCTGAAAAATCCGCAGATAACAGTTCGTTTTATTGTTTCGTATAACGATCTTATCTCACATAAACATTAATTGTTTGGCAATCATAATAAAAATATTATTTTAATTGAAATGAATTATAAAAGTATCTAACAACCCTTTTGAGCCCCGTCCACTTTTCTCGATAGTCTCATTAATTCGTTCATACAACCCATTCATTGATACTGATCTTGAATATGAATTTACTTCATTATCCTTGTTTAATAATGACGTATTATTATATGCTGTGATCAATAAACGCATACATTTCACACGATTATCATCTCGATTAATAATCACTAACTTTCTTAAACGATTAATTGTAATTTTTGCCATAGAAGATTGATTATGCTAATCGGCCATTTTCTCATATATACATTTTTTTATTGTTGGACACGTGTTTATTTTGCCTTGAACTTTACCTAGTGAGCTTACTATCATTCATATATGCAGTCGGACTGGTTTTTCATTCAGTGTGACAACACTGTCATTAGAATTACCACATGTGTGACTGACTGGACCAGTCGACGTAGAAACTCGATCATGGACCCTGAGAGGTCTCGGCGATTCAACAAATTTTATAATTGCCTACAATTTTCACTTTTCATCGCAAATCCGGACGGATCAGTTTAGATTGAAAGCAAAAGTGTGAAAAAAATAACGGTGATTGATGCTTTTCAGATTTTCTCTCGTTTTTTCTTATTCACTAACTACACTTGACGCCAACATTCTTTTCTAATTTTATGTTTAGTAATGATCATATTATTAAGCACTGATGCGATGCTCCAAAACCACATATTTTATAACATAATTGTTATTAATCAGAGTCGTAAATGCGGTGTGTACCATTTTCACGCCTTTTACCCGACAAGTCTCTAAAAAATAAACGATTATAGTTATTTTTAAAGAGACTTTTTCTTTTCATCAGCTAAATGGAGTCGGATACTATGTGTATTTTATTTAGTGGAAAAAATGGCGTTTTATTTATTTGTTTTAATTAATCATTGTCTAAACACTGAGTGGTTCTTAAATATAACAGATTTTATCTAACTTAGATAACGTATACAAATACAAATATATCCTCAAGTGTAATTATTTTTTTTACTTCGCATTTATTTAAAAAAATAAACTGATTTATACATAATAATCAATTTAAAATATTATCGATAATTAAAATTGTCATAGCCTTTTTATCAAAAAATACAAAAAAAAATCAAAATGTGCAATTAGAAAATATTTAATAAGGAGAAAAGCTGAATTGAAATTGATTTTCATTATTTTTTGTCACCTTTATAATTTCATATATCAAATTATTAACGTGTGTTCTAACCAATCGATTTATTATCAAACTATGCTTCGATTTACACGATAATCTCTTAAACATGATGTGCAAATCGAAAGAATACTTAGTTTATTTCAATAAGATTATTTTTAGGTTATGTTAGGTTAAGGTTGAGACAATGGCGGCTCAGTGTTGCCAACTTCATTAAAACAAACGTCATAATTCGCGGATTACTGTTATATTAATATCAAAATATTACAAATATTTATTCTTGATTCTGCAATTTTAGATAGCAATGGCTAGATTTTACCTCTGGATTTAGACTTAATATTATTTTAAGTCAACGGCTCGAAGAATGGAGGCGATGAAAGAGGAGACTTAATGAAAAAATGAGATTTTAGAAAAATATTTTTTTAAATAAAATGTAAATATTAAGAATAGATTAAAGAAAACATGAGTGAGATTGAGTCGGCAGTTATTAATATTAATTATCCAGTTCTCCATATTCACCAGATCTCGCACCGTATGATTACCACTTGTTCAAGCAATAGAACATTCGATACAGAATAAAAAGTTTTTAATGAAAAACCAAAAGGGTTCTGTAAAAAAGAAATTAAAAATTTGTCAGTGGGAATGACAGATTTTTTTTAGTATTTAATATGTTCTTGTAAATAAATATTTTATCGCTTTCGCATTCGTCGTTTTCCTGCTTGTATGTTTTTTATAGTACAAAAATAAATAATTCGGCATTCACTATTCGCCGATCCATCGTTTTCCTTGATTTATCGTCTTAATAATTATGTTCCTCTCATATTTTATGTCAAATAAAAATTTATCGACCATTTTTAGTCTAAAACTATCGTTCTCAATACTAGTAAAATGGTTAATAATATATTCCTACAACGTCACAAACTTTTTTTATTTGTCTTAAACAGTCTAAGAATAAATATTATAAATAATAATTGTCCTTTATTGTCTGCAATTGCGAAAAAAAATAAAAACAATAATATATGTTGCCGTTGCCAAGCTGGAAATGTTTTAACTTGATCGCATCCGGTACGATGTGTTGAGTGCGAGTGAAACGTGCGAATGGCACGTACTGTGCGAGCTCAGTCTGCGGCGAGACATCGTCAAAATTCCTAAATATCGATTTATATGATATGAAGCATATCAATAAATATTTTCACTATTATTTATTCAAAGAATAATCTTGTCTTGAAATGCATAGGATCCCTGAGAGACCCCTTTCGGACGACGCAGTTTTTTCGAGCTGCCGTGACGAATGGGAATTACCGACTTTTGTCGTTATTTTCGAAAATTACCTTGATAAACGATGGATCGAATGTAAAGAGTACAAAACATCAAATAAAAATAACTTATTTGAATAGCTTGGATACACTTCTTAGTAGTTTTTCAGCATTAAATGACTTAGATCTAGAGATTATATATTAACAAGCAAACCTTCAAAAGCATCTACTGTTGAAATTCCTCTTAAAAAACCAAAGTCAAGCTTTACAAGACCTTTAACAAGCAACAGACAATTCGGAATTCGGAGACGGATATTTGAAGCCGTATTCAACGATGAGGAATGGTGATATCCAAGGAAGACCATGGATGAGGTGGTGGAACTGTCTACAGATGGACACTGCATTTTTTAAACTTAGCGGAAGTTGGAGCGACGTAGTGGCAGACCGGATAAAATATCGAAGGGTGTTAGAAGAGACTTAGAAAAGACAGCTTAGAAAAGGTGTTCTACTTTAGTTTGTGTAAAAAGTTTTTCCAAAATCTAATAATTGGTCTAGTCCCGATGCTTTCGCTCCTCTTCCTTCTTTCTAGGGGACCCCTATCTGAGGAGGTCTTTCCCATGCGCGACAGGGCTAATAATCACTTGCGACCGGCTTCGCCGGACTCGTTTGGGCAGATGTGCATATGTGACGCACCATATATATATCTATATAGGCGTGTGTGGTCGCTCATACTTCCTCATTGACTCGTTGAAAGCAATTAAACCCATAGAAAAGAAAAAAGCGAATACCGAGACAAACCTCCTCCTACTTGCCTGGACACAGTCGAGAGGATAAAATCCGATACCAACATGGTAGAAGATGTACGTCCAATGCCAGCAATGGCCAAGAGGGGAAACTCTTTACAAAAAACCGCATACCAAGACGGCTCGGGTCCCCGCGGTATGTTTGAGACTCAGGTTCCTTTGGCCTCGACTACCATACGAGAGTTTGGTAAGGTCCACGCCCTCAGCGAGTGAGAGCCTGGTACTGGCAAATGATGATGGTGATGATGTCCCATAACAATGACTGACATATAGCGCCCCTAGCGGGATCAAGTGGCGTCATCCCCTCTAACAAAATGATCATCAGCGCCACTTTCAAGGCGTCCCGCGGGCGGCCAACGCATCTCTTTCTGCCTTCGCTCCATGATCAGATGTAGTCGCCATATTGTTGCGCTACACACGGATGCTGCCATAATGTACAAACAGAAATCACTTCTTTCATAACCTATTTAACCTAAAAGCTGTATACAAATGTGTCAACCTGTTCACTCCGAATCACGTATACTTCTGTAATATTTTACCACGTCTATCAAACCTTTACAGTGCCACTATAAAAGATGAATATAAACGAAGATCGAATGTTTTTGTATAATCATATAACCGTATTATACAAGGGTCAGGTGTATTTTTAAATAACGTTTCATCACACTCAGCTAGCGGTTAATTCATTTGATGTGATACAATGCGGATCCGTTCAAAGGATTCGTCGACGCATAGTTAATTTCACTTTTAAACAATTAGAAATTGTATCACCACACGGCATTGATTCGTCCGATCGTTTTGTACCAAAAGTGAAACTGTGCATGCAACGCGAGATGAAAAAAAATCCATATACATCCGATACTTAGCAGTGAAATTCGCGCGCATATGGAGGGTCGACCTTGTTTGTCAAACAATTGATATTAATCGCCGTCTAATTAATGTCTAATTACGACTAATCCCTCTTATCGCTGCGTGTCCGGCGTGTGCAATTTCTCCGCATTGTCCGGTTATTGTGTTAATTTCGGCGGATGATACGACGCTTCTGCAGCGGGACACTGCGCTCCAGCAGTAAAAGTTAACCCGTGCGGTTAAGCGAGAGTTAGCCGGTTAACTCGGCCAAACGTTGACCAACTGTTCTGCATTGCACTTTCATCCGAGACCGCGTCTCTCTGTGCACGTGTATGTATGTCTGACTAGAAATGCATTGTTAATAAGCGAGAGTGCCGCAAAGGGTTAAAGGGCCGTCGCATTACAACAAAAAAAACAACAGACAAAAACTAAAATTTCCATAAGAAAACTATGCCAATGTTGATACATACGTCTAAATATTTTTTAGACATAAATGAAATCACGTTGATTATCTATGATATCTTCGCGTGCCATTTGGATGCGCATGCGCTTCTTGGTTACATGTATGCTTATATACTAAGTGTAATTAATTGAGTTAAATGTTTTTTTTTATGGTAATCGAAGACGATTTTCTGATAGAAGGTGTCAGATCTGAAGAATATGGTGGGTGTGGCAGTATATCCCATCCAAGCTGTAAAAGCTTTTGTCGAGTTAACAAACTTGTATGAGGTCTCGCATTATCTTGGTGGAACACTACACCTTTTCTATAGATCAATTCTGACATTTTCTGTGTAAGTAAATCATTCAATTTGTCCAGCTGAAGACAGTACACTTCAGAATTGATCGTTGTGTTGTCTGTTAGAAGCTAAAAAACGATTCCTTTGAAATCCCACCAAACAGATAGCATTACCTTTTTTTTTAATGAATATTGGCTTTCGAAGTGCTTTGAGCCGTTTCATCATTTTTACTCCATGAACTCTTGCGTTTAACATTGTTCTAGACCAGGGGCGAGCAACCTTTTTTTACAACGGGCCAGATACAAATTTAAAAAGTTGTGCGGGCCGCATCTAAAAAAAATATGCATACATTTAATACAAACACTGTTTGATGAACTCAAATTCTTCAAAATTTAGTCGAGGTTTTAGATTTATCTACTAATTAATATGACGCATAAATGACGCTTGTCAACTTGGGGTCCCAAATATACCCCATCGGCACGGCTAGGTTAATATAATTATTATTAAAAAAAAAACGGCGAAAGATGCTTCTAAGATAACGGATAACAGATAATTATCCTTGGTTCCAGCGTTGTTAGCGAGTCTGTGCGGGACCCAAAATGCTTGTCTATTTTTTGTACGATCCTTTTCATATGATCTTGTACTGTTGACTAAGAACAGGCGTGATATTGTGACGATTCCTTAATGGTTTTGCTAGGTTCGGATTCATCAATGAATTTTAAGCGGCATCATCCAGGTTTTAAGGTCTTTCAGATTTAATAAAAATAGCATTAAAAATGTAAATGGGTCCCTCAAACTCTAAGCTTGATATTTTTACTTTAGTTAAAAACGGGGGAAAAATCGTTAACTAAACTTCGTCGAATACGAAGGCTGAGGAATTACAACGCTGCTATTTTTAACAAAAAATATTTCTAAATTTTACATTCCATTCAAAAATTCGCAGATCAACTTAAAGGACGTGTAACCCTTTAGAAATTCAACAATAAAATATGGATAACAATGTCATGGACAAGTATACCAACACAATAATAATTAAATACGATAATTAGACTCATACATCCTTCTACATTCAAATTCTGCGGTATTAAACTATCACGTTTTTCTTCATTATGCTATTTTATTAATCTTAATTCTGATATTTTCTGTATTATTGTGAGTTAAAAATACAGTTAAGATCAAAATTTATCCACAGGTTCGTATAATTATGTACAGGAAAGTTCGGGTCGTACTGTACGGGTCGTACCGGGTCGGCGACCCGGTACGACCCGTCTCTAATATACCACTGTTATATAATATAATGAATTTATTTAATGGTACAGTAATTCTTGAGATAAACCTTGAGACAAAGTTATCGGAAATGCTTCTGTACAATAAACCCTTCTATAACGCTCTCTGCCGGTTATCTATAACAAGTTTGTTAGTCCCTGCTATAGTGCTCCCTCCTAGAACGTATATTTTTCAAGGTATAATTATATATTTGTTTATTACGTTGTCGTTTTTTACATTACATTAGAAAAACACATGAAGTCGATTTTTTTTTTAAATTTATTATGTTATAACACAGCTGATATTTTTACACGGGTATTGATATAACACGGTCATAAAAATAAAATCAATAAAAAAACTAATTTTCTCTATAAGATATTAATTTTCTTCAGTATATTATCCGGGATTTCGCTATAGAACACAACACAGATGTTTTTAAAACGTTATTTTTATTACTAACCCTGTGTAAACGTGTGCGTTCATTATTTTACAGCAACGTTTAATATATCTTATGTAAAATGTAATCGAAAACCTTTAAAAACACGCCAAATAAAATATAATAAATCATAAATTGGTTAGTGATCGAACCCGTCTCCTATTTTTTTACGTATAAAATTCAGTATTAATTTTTTTCCATATTTAAATGCGAAAAATGATTATTAAAATCGTATTAAAGATTTTTATACAACACTTGAAAACGCAATTATACACGTTTTGTATGGAAAATCGATACGAATCACTTTCAAACACTTCCGCATTAAATATATCGTATTATTAAACATTTAATTGAATTTCCGAGCGTACGCTCATCGCATTTTTAATCCGACATCGATAGTAAAAGTAATCCTACATCGACTATAATTGCCGCATAGTAAAAGTAAATAATATTTTATTAGAAGATAATTGATATGAGCTAGGAAGAGAACTATGCGAATTAAAAATCTAGAATCCTTAGCAAAAAAATAAATAAATTGAAGATGATTCGAAAAAAATGATTAAATGAATCGTATTTATATTGGCTTATTCAAGATGAATGGATCATGATGATGATGATGATGGTGGTATATATATATAAATTATGAGCAATAGAATCGTAAACACGTTTAGCAATACATTGATTGATCGATTGGTATCGAACATCTGAGCAATGACAAAATTTATTACTATTTTATTTATTTGAGTGTGTTTAATTAATTCGTGGGTCCATAATGCTGCGTAATGGTAAAAATGAAAGTAAAAATAGTAAATAAATAAAAACGTGAACCCAACGACGACAGATGTTATATGAATTGATCTTTTCTTTGCGGCAAATAAAAGTGAAAAGTGGCCCAGATGATGTATCTAATTTTTCCGGAAGCATTTTTTATTTATTTTTATATTTTTTTGACCCAATATTGAGTTGTTTAATCATCAAAATTGCATTATTACAGCCTCATTGTTCTTGGAATATTGCGTTATTTTGTGAAAAATTTTGCAAAAATATTGTTAACAACGGTCCGTCTGCCGGAAACGATGATTTATATGTGAACATCTTCAAGAAAATAAGATGCAATATCATCCAAATTCTAACAAATGAGCCGGTCAGATTATTATCTAAAAATATTATCTGGGTCGGCAACGATGCTGTATAGATAACAGTTTCTCTTCGAGAAAAACATTTTCATTTAAATTCTTTCGTATTTATTTCGCCGATGTTTATCTAGAACAGTGGTCGCCAAATTTAATAAGGATATAAGCTACTTTTGGAAATTCCACACTCCCTATTTTTTATTCTTTTGATGTTTTATTACTTAATATCACAATGTAATAAAATTAATATTGAAAACATTTTTATTTTTTTAATTTAAAAATATAAACCATCTTTCACCAAACAGGATCTCGTGAGCCACTAAATCCATAATTATTAAATCCTTTAAAGATTTTTCGTGTTTAATATATTTAGAGATCAAAGAATACCTAAAAATACTAATATTAACTTCTGCAGCAGAACTTTGATTAATTAAACTAATTTTGATTAATAAAAATTCAAGATATCGACCAAATTATGAAGCATATCATGAATAACTATTTTTATTCTTAGGATAATCAATTTTTTAGCATTTTAAGTGAAAAGATTGATGAAGAATTCGTCTTTACCTTGATTTAAAATGCTTGGGGTATATTTTCCATAG
>JAGXCT010032328.1:0-28696 GCA_022495035.1 Philopotamus ludificatus | reverse complement strand
AATTAATACATAATGTAAGGTGTGTGACCGCAAATTTTCTGTTCTATCGACGGAAAATACTATCTCAGTCAAAGGTCCAAATATTCAAAGAAACTTTATTTCCGGGTCGTTATAAATTTTGGATTTGTCTTTGGGCGGAACGCTACGTGCATTATTTCGGCGCGCTGTAGGTTTTATCTTATCGGCCCCGTAACGAATCAGTGCACACGCTTTTGCGAATTATGATGGCGGTGACTAAAAGTTGAAAGAGGAAAAACCAATCGTTTGGCACTGCCACCTGTGTGTATGTATATATGTGCCGAATATTGCGCCGAATGTACGATTCACAGGTCCTGCGACAGGCTCAAGCGCTCCTGCACATTCGACATCTAAGAAAAAATCCAATTGCATACTTCCATCCATTAAATTTGCATGTAAATAATTTGTAAATGTGTCCGTAAATAAATTTATTATATGTATTAAAAATATGAATAGAAGCTGATTTGCTAAAATCTGGAATTAGCACGTATATCTGCCGAAACAGGTACGTGTAAGTGGCTCGTACCGAATGTATTGGGTCTGCATTCGGCGCCTTATCTTAAACGCTTCTCGTATTAGTGTAACGGCAACTATTGCGGGTTATTTACGGCTGCTGAAAAATCAATGGCCTAGCAATTTTCAGCCCGTTCGTTTTGTTTCAGGCGAACGACAGATTATCAGTCGTATGCCTGAAAGAGCAGGCATTCCACTAACGACACAAAAATATTTTGTGGCCATCAGCTATATGTATTATTTGATAAATCATGCGCGAAAATAACACGCGAATAAAAAGATAAAGGGTTTCACTATTTAATTCGATGAAGAAATATTTTATTTAATTAATAATTAAATTGGCGTAAACGATTGTTATAAATTCGGAATAAAGCATTCGATGCAGAAGAAAGAGGGGCAATCATTAGGAGGGCCCTGGAATAAATGAAACTCCGATTCACACTCTATTAAATGCCTAATACAATCCTTTCATCCAGTTGTTCGTCCCTGGGGAAGATAAGGCCGTTCCCATGTTGTAGTTTTGCTTTTAACGACTTATTTTTTAGAAGTTTCCCCGGTGTTAAATGAACTCGAAATATCTGCAAATTACAGGCTCTGATTGGACCGCGGCTCCATTAGCCCCGCACAAATCCCGAAATCGTTATCGTTTTATAAATTATTGCAATTATTTTCCAACTTATCCGGTTGGGCCGCGATGCAAGATTCCTGCACTGGAGCAGAATGGTTGACACTAAATTTAAAACCGGGGCGCTAACGACCCAAATTGCATAATCAACCTTCGCTTACTAACACTAGTAAAATGTCGCCAATATGTATACGAAATTATTTCGCGATATTTCATTCCGTGGATAATTGAGTTGTGTCTCATTTTCTCGAATCATGCCATCCAGAGAATTCCTTCTGGTATTTTTTTTCGCTGACGCTCGGTAATATGCAGTACATCAGGCAGTAATTATGCAAAATCGCAATATTTCGCAAAACGAGTTTAATACATAAAATAAAAAATATTATATGATTCAAATAATTTAAATTAATAATATAATATTATAAAAAATAGTACTTTAAGCGCTCATACATACTGCACCAGGTGAGCTAAAAAATATCTGAACTCACAAGTAGATTTTCATTTTCGACACAATTTCCTTTGATCATATAGACCAGGGGTAAGCAATCCGCGGCCAGCGAGCCGCATGCGGCCCGCCACGCTTATTCATGCGGCCCTTCAAAGATTTTACATTTAAAAATTCATACAGTGGGCCTACATAGTTAACTTTTTTGAAAATGATGCCGACTTCATGGATTATATTAATATATCTGATTTGACTTTATGTTTTATTGTAGTTGCTGCCATAATTTCCCAAAATTAAGTATCGGCATTTCTTGATATGAAATGTAACGAAAAGACGGGGAAGAAAATCAAAGTTTTAATGAAAAATGGAATTTTTACTGTGGTGAAAGATAAAGCTGTTTGCCTTTTATGCTCAGATTCGGTATCCGTCTTAAAGGAATATAGTATTAAATGGCATTATGAGACAAATCATAAAAACATCCAAGGCCAAACACGGAAGGATTAAGTGAATCAGTTCGAGGAAAGTTTAAAACAACAACAAAATATATTCAAGGGTCAAAGTTTTTCATCAGATTTAGCAGTGAAAGCTATTTACACTGTTAGTCAAATTTTAGCTAAAATGATGAAACCCTTTGCTGATTGTTAGATGATTAGGAATGTTTAACTGCTGTTGCAGAAATAGGTTTTCCTGATAAAAAGGACATTATTTCCAAAATCAGTCAAAAGAAGAATTGATGACCTGTCCAAAAACATAATTGTAACTTTAATTGTAGCATTTAAATGATGTTCCTCGGCACTTAAAGATATATAAGGAAAAAACTAGTTTTCCATATATATCTTTTTAATAGTATTTATATTATTGGGTGTTGTTATTATACATTTTTTACATGCGGGTCGCACAACATTTATAAATTTGTAGCAAGCCTGTTGTAATAAAAGGTTGCTCGCCCCTGATATAGACCAAGGTGTGCAGATGGGGTTCCCCATCTGCACACCTTGGTCAACAATTTTATGATTTTTCTCGAATAAATCATTTAATATAAATATGGAAAAAATGACAACAACAACACTCGCTTCTGTTGCCACTGATACGATGTTTTTTCTCGTTCGCATCCGGTACAATGTGACAAATATTAGTTAAACATACGAGTGACACTTGCTGCAAGAGATCAGTCAGCGACGAGAGCTCAGTCTGCGGTGAGACATCGCCGAGTACGCATGTCATTTCATGAATAACTATATTTATTCTTAGATTAATCTATTTTTAAAAATTTCAAGATGGTGATAAAGAATTCATCAATATCTTGACTTGAAATGCATGGGGTATCTGAGAGACCCCCTTCGGTCGACGCGATTGTTTTCGAGCCGTCGTGACGGATGGGCAAACTAACGTACGACACGGTGCAGGGTCCGAATACAACGTCTTTTCATCAAAGGTTGAACAAAAGTTGACAGCATGAACAAAAAGTTTGTGTTTTTAATTGTACATAGTGATTTTTTTTTAAATCTTTGTAGATACATATAATTTATAAAATATATCTATATATGTATAAATCTTAGAAGCATAGCTATGAAGAAATTCGCTATATTTGAACATCTTATGATCAACATGGGGTTCCGTAATCTGAGAAATGTCACAATAATGTTGTGATCTAATTTAATTAACGTTTTGAGAATTTTCCCCCTCTACGTAGCGTTTACTATCAGCTTTCCCGAGTGTCCTTTTCTGTCCTTGTCATGTGTTTTTAGAATAAACATATTAATAAATATACTCAAGTTTCTTTTTAATGCGATTTTCAAATTATACAATAAATATTTCTGCAAATTCGGAGATAATTAAGATTATAATGTCAAAAAATCTTTTTTCATTTTACACTATGGCGTATTATTTTCCAGTAATGAAAGTAATTTACACCGATTGGGAAATTTTGTATCAACACGTTGCGGTCCGGAGGACTCGAATACGCGTCCTCGCGGGCCAACGTAGAAGTACGGGGGACGCGTTTTCGTGTCCTCGTTGGCGCTGATGTTAAATCAAAATTATTTATATTTCATTGATACGCGGACCACACTTTGAGAAGTTTTGAACTATTATTTTTTTTACATAGAGATAACCTTTCTGAATACAACAAAAAAAAATATTGACGTAACTGAACAGTATTTATGTAGCATTATTCTTACGCGAATCCTTCGAAATCCTGCTGATGAGGAAGTATTAAATGTATCAACAACACTAAACGATGTCCGATAAACCAATGTCCGGGATGATGTTAGTCTTCTTGATACGTAGATTTTCTGTAATTCTAAGAAAAATTGAATCAATTTATAATTTATTTTATTAAGATTCTGCTGGTAGTATTCCTTTTTTTTCAAATAAATGTAACAGACTCTCATTCGGTAGAACGCTATTACTCAAAATTTAAAATTAAATAAATTCATTTTTTATCTCTCTAATGGATTTTTTTCTTATTTTCATAATAATTTTCATGCTTAAGTTTTAAATTTATTATTTACTAATTTAAATACTTTAATTAATTTACAGCGCATTCGAGAATTGTGTAATTTGTATTATTTGCTGTATTGTACCTAAAACGATTGATAATTTCTACACTTGAATCCCATTCTCTTTCTCTTTGGGTTGAGATTGAAAATAATATGCTCATTCTATATACGTTTGAAACTCAGGAAAATGTAATAAATCGCATTCTAACCTATGTTTTCTTTAATGAAATTTGCAAGGTATTGTAAATTAGCAATAGATCATACTTTTCGTGCTCGTTAAAACCCAAAATAAAAATTCTACGCCTGGAATAATTTTCTTCCACGATCGAACGAGTGCTACACACTTTAGTTTGTACCAAGGTTGAGTTCATCTTCATCACAAAGGGTTTCAAGATGGCAAGAACGGTAATGTCGGTTCATTAAAAAAAAATACCTTGATCGATGGGTTAATTAAAGAATGACATAAGGTAGAAAAACTTTCTAAGCTGGAAAGTTAATGAAAAGTAGAATTCTTTAATAACAAACCTGCTTTATTTAGCAACCTCTTACTGAAATTGTCATATCTGAAACTCATTTAGTTTTAAATAAATCTTCAAATTCATCCATGGCCCTTTCCGGATGTAATAACCTGATGTTTTTGTATTTTTTTATTTATTGCGACGGCTTATACAGTTTTATAAATTGTAGAGAGTATCTTTTTTTTATAAATTGCATTAAAAGTGTAAATGATTTTATCAATGTTATTTATTGTCAAAAATGTTATATTTCTTAAAAATTAAATAAATACCAAATCACGCCGCTCTCGTGGGGTATCCCCGACAGGGATGATGAACAATGCGCACTCGAAAATATGACGACAAAATATTATTTCCTAATCGCGTCATTTCCGCAAGAGCGATTCTTGTATTGAATTAGTCCCGGAATAGAGAGCGAGCGAGTGGGAGCGAGATAGGGACAGATAGAGGGCAGTGTCAAGAGGGGACTAACAGATTCGTTGTGTTTTAGATACGAGGGGCCATTCCGTTCTGAATGCTTATGTTCTGCGATGATGACGATGATGATACGTTTACACTTGACGGCAACCCTTCCGTCCACTTGCTCCACCCTCGTCATCTGACGCATTTCAATGACAAAAGCGCGCTATCCATAATCGCATCGATGCCGCAAAAAACGGCCATTGTCGCTATAACTTTTTTTAATTTGATTTAGTATAAACATTCCGGGGATTATTACGGTTTATGGTATCAGAGCACTTTGCGCTTGATAAAACGTTGATTTTCTATATTTATTTATGTATGTGTGTGCTCCCTGAAAACAAGAGTTTAAATCTAATCCAAGCACAAGTTAGCAGGGAAGGTCTTGGTAACTAAATTGGCGGTGTAAGTTGTCGTTTGGTTTACCGCCACTTTGCAAATCGCCCTGGGCGCCACATCAACTTGTCCTGAAATACAATACAGTCAACCTCACACCTATTATATTCTATATACAATACTTGTCGACACAGTGGCGGAGAGCAATCATATTATTTTAATAAAAATAAATTTTCCGAAAAAAAAATCCAGGGACCAAGAAGAAATCGCGTATCGTATCAACGATACTAAAAGTAATTTATTTATTATGTTTTTACATAAAACTATAAAATTATTTTTATATCTTGTGAAGTTTTTAGATTACCTATTCGGATAATAAAAAACTTGCCGATTTTTAATCATAATAATGGTTTAAATCGTTTTTAATTTATAGTGCGACTTCTAAGGTATGTGCCGTGGGCCTGAAAAGGTAATAATCTGATACAGCATAGTCTGATAAATATGGAGGGTATAGTAGAACCTCTTAGTTTAGCTCCTGATTTTTTTCTTTTTTTAATGTAATTCTTGCTTTGTGGGGACGTGAATTGTCGTGATGAATTATGAGTATTGAGGACCATAGAGAAGCGAGTTTCTGCAATCATTCCTTAATGGTTAACCGAAGAACTAATTTAAACACGTCATCATAAACTTTAGAGGGTGAATCCTAATTTAGATGCATCATTTGCTTAATTAAACTTTCAAAATCAATTTAATGACATTGCTGGCGTTCAGGTCATGGCCATAAAAGAACAGCATACAATATCTGATGTGTCCTTCATCAGTTCAATGCAGGGTTTTCCAAACTATATTCCGAGAGACCTAAATAGGTGATTCACGAAAATTTGGAATGGTATTATACCCTGCAATATATTTAACCCTTTAATCGCCAAGCCAATTATATGGATTTTTACCGTATGCCCCATTTTCAATCATAAACTTCAAATAAAATGAAACGGTTAAACATATCCACATTCTAACAATCACATTGCCTTCAAAATATGTCTCTGCATTAATTTTCATTTAAAAAATATTATATTTATTCATAAATAAATTCGTAGGAGCGTTTATCGTGGCGCGGTGGTTAGACCGATTTCGCGTGCCTGCACGCCGTGGCGTCTGAACGGTTAAACATTTACTTGATATTGACAGGCGAGTGATAGTTAATCTTCACTTATGTTTATGTTGTCAAGTATTTGGATACAGGCGGAGATTTTTATTTAAAATTAGATAGGGCAATCAAAATCGGGCCAAAATTATATTCCCTACGGTTTAGGACTATCTTTTCACATACAATTCGCATGAAAGATATGAGGTATCTTCTTTTTACCTAGTTGAATAACAAGTCTTGTCAGTTGAACGGCAGAGGCTAAGATTGTTTTGGATAATAATAAAAGCCGTGATATAAAAACTGAATCACTTGATTCAAGATTATTTTGAATTTTGTGCAATTAAATGGGTAGAAAGCATAAACTCCTTTATTTGTCTTAATCCCTATGTACTGAAGTGAGATGGTTATCTAGAGGAAATGCACTGTTAGGACTTTATGAACTTGTAAGTTTAAGTGCAAGTGTTATTGATATTCTTCAAGTCGCAAAATAATCTAGGTCACTATATTGTTAAAGTTTAAAAAAATCATTATAACATATCTAGGAGATATGTTAAGTGTAATGAAGTAAACTCATCAATTCAATAAAAAAAAATATTACAATGTTTAATAAGAGATAAAATATATCTAAATTTTATTTTCTTCATTTAAGTAGACAGAAGAAGCTTCCGAAGCATTTTTAGAAACCCCCAATAGCTTAAAAACAACTCTTTTGCAATATTTCCGAATACTAGTAAGGACGATCTCCTTGAGAAAAACAGTAGACTTAATCGCATTGATTATGCCATTATATGATTTCTGGGCGAGTTTTTCAGAAAAGTATCTCAATGTGTCAAAACAAGCCATTATTGTTTTACTTCTGTTTTCTAAAAACTATTTATATGAGGCAGGATTTTCTTATTATGCTGCAACGAAGTTAAAGTCATAATTTACCCATAATTTACCCAATTTAAAAAATAAGCTTTAGGAAACTTTGGTTTATTATTATTATTATTATTTAAACTCAGTTTTATTTGTTGATCATAATTAAATACATGTTATAATATACAAAACACGTCATAAAAATATAAAGAAAAAAAAGAAAAAGAGAAATATTATAATACACGATATTAGTGAGAGTACGTAAAATGTACAAAATGTTTATGTAAAATCATAAAATACCAACTCATATGTACATACAATTCGCATGAGTATAGATTGAGATGATTACATGAGTATTTTATATTATATAACGATGATTAATATAAATAACAAGGAAATATAAAAAAAAAATAAAAAATAAAAAAAAAAATTCTTGTGTAACAGATACCAGAAAGTATAAAGTATATATAAAAAGAAAAATAATAACAAGAAAATGTAATTAATCTTGTGTAACAAATAACAAGAGAATATAAAGTGACTAAAAAATAAGCAAGAAAATATAAATAACATCAAAGTGTACATGACAACAAAGTATGGCTGAGGTTTCCCTGGAGGGCCCGCCCTACGGTGAGTCTAAATGTAGACTACCTTTGACGAGCCATCGTGGCAACCATCGCATCTATGTGCTCCATGAAGAAACATGCGACCAACACCTAGGAAGGCAAGGGTAGTGTGTTGAGGGAGGAGAATCTCGCTCCGACTTGGCCGGCGTAGGTCACAAAGGCCCTGTAGGCAGGGATAGAGGAGACAAGATCTTGGTGACAGACGGGGCCAGAGGACCGCCTCACTTCATTGAGCATGGTCTCCTTTCGTTGGAAAACTCCGGACATTCCCAGAGGATGTGTTCCGAAGATTGTTCCACTTTGGTTTATGACATTTATTGCACAAGAATAGTATTAAAAAATAATTCTACATAAAAAAACTTACAGGGGTGCTTACGTCCCGTTTATAAAATGCGCGATTTCTTCTTGGTTCCTTTAATAATTGCTAATCTTATTTCAAGTCTATGAAATATGACCATGTTTTCCTACTAAAATCGAAATTAAAGATTTTTTAAGAGTCTCTTCGCTCTGAATTTTAAGCCATCAGACTTTCCAGGTATCTTCTCTTTTTATCATGGATCTGAAGAACCAAAACAAATTCAGATATCTTGAAAGTAGTCGTTTTTTAGCTCAATAATTGGCATTTTCATTGCACTCAAAAGAAATTAGTAATCTTAGTTAGTCAAAGTCAATTCATGATTAAATTTAATATTTATTAGAAGTATTAATTGAATTTTTTAATGTCGCCCTTGGCAATTATATGTTGTTTTATTGGAATAGTGTTTTATTTTTACGTTTTTTGGTCGTGGCCCTGGCCACTGCTACCACACCTCTAAACAAATTGTTAAAGTTAAACGAGCCAACCCCATTTGCATATTCCAATTTGTTGTTTGACATAACGGGGCGGCCTCCCCCCACAACCCTTAACCGACACGGGAAAATCTTCGAAATTTCAACCAGAAAATTCGAACATAACAGCCGCCGTTTTGTGGAATTATTTTTTGGATATCCCAACTTTCGAAAGTAGAACGACAATTAAAATAAATAAGAAAATTTTGCGGAAACGATTGAAAATTAATGAATTAGTTTAGCGATACGATTACTTAAATAATATATTTGTATTTAAAAATAATTATTAACGATATCAGCGAATTGTCTCTGATATTAATGCGGGTAAATGAAAATGGAAAATTTAAAAGAAAACTTGATGGAAAAAAGGGCGTAAATGCGCGTCGGCGGCGGAATGTTGTTAAAATCCAATGACGGCGCTGTGGCGTCGCGCAATTACTCGCTAAACACATTGCTCGCCCGGGGCGACGCGATCCGCCCCTGTACTTCGGGAAAACACATTCCCATTTTAAATTTTCCGCAATGTTTTCCCGCCTAAACGTCAATTGGGAGTAGATAGAGCGGTTCGATCGAGCGATATGGGGACTAGAATATTGTCGTATTGCAATACTGTTTATTTTTAATATATCGTATACGAATTGAAATTCGATAAGACTGCTCGCTGCGAAATTTATTGAAAGAGGTGGCGTTGAGAGGTTTCCGATTCCAACAAATATATTCTGATCATCCATTCATGAATTCAAACGAATGTTTCAGGAACTTACTCATCGTGACGTCATAAAAATCAAATACTAATATATAATTATAAAAAAAAATCTATTTATTCAATAAAATCAATAACGGATAAATAATTTAATAAATAACAATTATTTATTATTTCTTTTTTATATATTATTTCGTTAATTGATTTTTATTGTTTTTTTATATCCATTGTATTTCGTATTTTATTTTAAATATATTTTTATAAAATTGTGGATCTCGTCGCATTGTATGTTACGTGTCTGCGAGCATCGAGTGCAGGATTGGCATGATAAATCAGTGACTAAATGATGCATACACAATTTTAACTCGGCCCTGTGTAAAACCGGTGTATGGGTGTATGTACTTAATGCAAAGATAAAGGGCTAGATCAAATATATTTCGACGTGTGCAAATGCATAGAAAAAATACGTACGAAATTTTTATGGAACTCCGTTTTACTGTAACCAGATGGAAAATCGACTCTATGATTTTCTATTACCATAACATTTAATTATTTCTTAGAACAATTAAATCATTAGCCCTAACTAGTAACTACTTGTTAATACTGTTCTAAGTTAATATCGATTATGCTAAAATACGTGCCGTTTTTTATACCAGTTTATTAGGTGCAATTTTACAAAAATTACATACTTTTAAGGGATACATTACATAAGGGATTTTTTTTACATCTTCTTAAATTATTTTTTTTATCTAAAATCTACTATAAAACGGGAAACAAATGAAAATCTAAAGAAGCTATATTCGAAGAATAAAGATAAATAATAACAGTAAATTCCACTCCCACCCACTAATTTTTTTGATGGTGTCATTCGCTGGATAGGGTCTCGCTTTGTTATGGCGCTTATTGGCCAGTTCTGGGCAAGTTTGATTAAGTTTTGTTTTAAATCTCTTCAATTGATGGAAATAAACATCTGCATTAATCATTTCAACATTTGGCAGCTATTCTAAATTAACGATCCTCTTGAAATCCCTTCATGCACACAACATTACTTTTTCTGGGGTATCTAACTCAAGTCTTCCTTTCAATGCCTTTTGCATTTTTAATGAAATAAATAAAACAAACTTGCCCTCTAGATATTTTTAATCATTTTTTAAACTGGTGCAAATATGGCACGTATTTTTGGTACTCTCTATAGTTTCTTTTTTTTTGGTTTTTGGGATTTATAAGGATTGAGTCAAGATTCTTTTTTGATTCTAGAGTAATTTGGCTTATATACAAACTGGTTTACGATTGTTTAATTTAACATTAATTAAATAAAAATTAGATAAACCATGAGACGATTTGTCTAATATTTAATATATTATTAGTGTAGAGTTCTAATAAAAATAATATGAATTCAATTAATGAATTTTTTTAATAAAAGATTTTTTTGGTTATATCAATTGAACAATATTACAGTAAAATTCCAAGATAACAAATTTCTGCCGGTGTTATATTTTCTGAATTTTCTTAAATTATTTATGTAATTTGAACCAATGATTAAGTACTTAGGTTATTATGTAATTTGAAACAATGATTGGGCAAAATCATTAATTTACGGAGAAAAATTCTCAAATTAAAAAATATCAAAAATCAAATAGAAATAAATAAACAAAATTTTTTTACCGAAAATACATATTATTTTAATAAATTGTTTATTCGCCATATTATACATGTATAACTTTAAAAGGATATTTTAATAATTTTCAATTTGATTAGATATTTTGTCCGTTTGATTTTACTGTGCTCGGTTTTGGGTTTTTTTATAAAAAAAAATGTATTAAAAATATTCTTAAAATAATTATTAATGAGTTCGCGACAACATTTTTAATAAAAATTATGAGAATTGAGTATTTTTGATGATTCGGTTTTTTTTTAAATGAAGTTAATATAGAACTTGAATGGACCTCGAATGCGTGTAATGATAATTAGTTGTATTAAAATCAATAAGAAATCATTTTTAATTATCTATATTTTCCGTCCACAACTATCCATGCTTATTTATTTTTATTTTTCATAAAAAATGCGTGATTAGCATTACAGATTATTCCAGGTCGCCAATCACGCATAAAAACTTAATAGTAAGACAATAAAACATCAAAATCAAATGTAAATAAAGAGTAGAAATATATGAAAATAACAACAAGAAAAAAAGTGATTAAGAGAAAATAACGTTATGATAATCATCCAAAGATAATAAACAAAAAAATGTTAAAAAACCGTTATTAATTAATGCGTTATACAAAATTATAAATCTCATATAAAAGATTAACAAAATGGCGGTATTTAGAATCAAATATATCTACATAGTCGGTCAAGTGGTTGAGCAGAGTAATAGCTCTGGCTACCGGAGAGTTATATATTTAAACTTACATTTAAAATTATAATATTAAATGAAGTAAGATGTTCTTTCGTTATCTTTTATTTTATATTATTATTCCTATATAACATTACATTAAATTAAGTAACTAATTTATTTTATTTTATTTTATTTCACATTTTTACGAAAAACTTATTTAGTTATAAATAAGCCATTAAAAAGTTTCTCTAAATTACTTAAATACTCTGAACAATTGAGTGTTCTTGCTACAAAAATATGAGAAGAAAAAAAATACTAATGTATACACAATTAATTAGGTTAAAAAAATGACTTAATGTATTTAAACTATGGTGAAATAAGTCAATATACTAGTCTAAGCCTTTGATAAAAGTATTATTTATTGATTTTGAAATAATAAGCAAACATTTATGCTTTTATTTTCATGTCTTTATTTTTTATTCTAAAATTTAAATATTTGTTTCCTATTTTTTACATACAAGTGATGAAATTATTCAAATATTTTAATGTAAATGATGATAAAGCGATAAATTAATCACGATAATTAGTAAAAGACAAATATTCTAAATATATCAAATAAATTATGACAGTATTTGTAAAAAAAAAATGGTAAAATCGTAAGAGTTTTGATTATAAATTTTGAGACACCACTAAAATTGAAATATCATCCGGAACAGCAAAGATTGTGGAATGGTGGCCCACGCTCATAACTTATTCCCTTTTTTGACTATCCCGAATGCGGTGGCTATGTCTTTTCGCCTATGTCTTTTTTTTATTTTTGCCAAATCAGATTGTCGGCAGAATATATTACATAAATTGAGAATATTGAACTTTACTGCTATCGACTGCCACTTTTTTGTTCACGGGAATATGGAAAATAAACATCAATAACTTCTGTCCTCTCGGAAATGTTTTTCGGCGGGAATCGGCCATTATCTGCACGCAGCACTGCGATAAAAAATAGAATCGCACAAGAGCAATAGAGGCTGGGTGTCGTCATTACGTCGGCCATTTCTGCGAATGGAAACGTCGGAATCTGCACTTCTGACAATACCGATAGCATTCGAAGAACAAAAAAACACCGCCGCTGTAAAAATAAATCAGCGCGTTTTTTGATAGCATAGGAATATTCCAGAAACATTTTTTGGGGCTATTTTTCTTAATGATATCTCTCCATATTTATGTCTGCAATGTACATATGTATGTATAAAAACATGATAAAATATGTTGTGTCCAACCCGCAGATAAACAAGTCATCCATCATCGGCCACTTAATTTATTAAATCCTTGCTACGATTTTACCTAGATGGGGTATTCGCAATATGGAGGGTATCTACCCCCACACTGATCATAAAGATTTGTGGTTGAAAGATATAGAAAATTATATTTAAATAAATGTAATAAAAATCGGAAAGTTTTTAAAATAAATATCATCATTTGAGAAGCATCCAGATTTTAAAATTTAGAAATATGGCGCAATAATAAATGTCCTCCAGTATTTATTTATATGTTTACAACTTAAAAAAACATTCATTCTTTTTTAGGACTGAGGATACGTTCCAAAGACTAAAAAAATGCACATAAAAATGGTAGAAATTAAATTAAAACTATTAAACTTTTAAACGATAATATTATGAATAATTATAAAATTTGTCTACACAGTCAACCCTCCTATAGCGCTTGCTATTATAGAGCGGCGAGTTCTCTCCTATAGTGCTTCTTTCTAGATCACCGTTTTCTACCAAACGCTAAATTTTGAGGTCAAATTATATATTTTTTAAATATATAATACATTGTCGCACGATATTAAGGTCGATGCCCTTTGATTGACAACAAAATATAATACGCGCGTGAACAACTAGATATTGACCAAGGTCATTTAAAATTTGAATGATTGCCTAGCTTTCTAAAGAACAGTTTTCATGATTTAACCTATCCTAAGTTCATATTTTAGGTCAAGTTAAAGCAATAATAGTAGAATCTGGTATGATTACAGACAATTCCTGTATCGGGTTTTCTCTGTTTTTGTATTTAATAAAGGACAGGTTTGAAAACCCCAATTTTTTCATGGGTGCCTAGTCTTCTATAGGGCGGATTTCTATATGCGAGGTACCTATCTTAGCGCTATATAAGAGTTGATGTTTTTACTGAATATTATTAATATTATTTTTATATATTTTTCAGTGTTATAAAAACTTTAGCTGATTTTTATTTTATTTTATTTTATAATAATCCTAATTTTTTTTAACTAAATGTTCTTTTCACACTGGCGACCGTGTGGGCATTAATATTCCTTTCACATTAGTAAAAATATAATGTATGTATGTATTTATATGTGCTTGTATATATATCTGGTCTCTAACGGACTTCTAACCACAGAATCAGTATGCCCTGGGAAGGAAAACCCTAACCCGATAAATGATCTAGTCTCAAAACTTCCGCGTTTCTCCTTTTTTCTAGGGGAAGGTCTTTCCCATAATGAAAGGGTTGCTATTGCGCGACAAGGTTAATAATCACTTGCGATTCGTTATAAGCAGATTTCGCCTAGAGAAGAGGAAAACGGATACCAAGGCAAACCCGCTCCTACCTGCCTGGAAAAAAAGAGGATAAAATCTTATACCAACAAAATAGAAAATTTACTTCCAATATCATCAATGGCCGATAAGGATTTTTTTTACAAAAAACTGCAAACTAAGACGGTTTGGGTCCTCACAAGGACATGAAAGGACGCAAAAGGGGAGTCCTCACGTCACGTGTGAGACTCAGGTTCCTTTGGCCTCGATTGCTATTCGAAAGTCTGATAAGCCACACATGCTCAACGAGTGAGTGTCTTGTGTCTGGCAAATGATGATGATGATTCATGTGATTTAGAAATCCCTCATTATTCTAATAATTTTTAAATGGCTTATTTACGACACAATTTAAATATTAATGACATCTATTATGTCTTAATTTTAAATGTCAAAAACTCGTTGGAAAAATATTTTTTATTAACCACATCTGTGGTCAACCTCTTGGAATGGGTCAAAAAAAGCCACCCTTTTTTTCACTATTATGTTTTTTTATCATATTTTGAAATATAATAAATCAGTATAAAACATAAATAAACAATATTAAGAAAGAAAAAAAAAAAAAAGGACAAAGGAAAAAAAATGTTTCATTTTCATACATATATAAAATACCTACCCGAATTGTATTCGAGTAAATCACACAAGGGGTTAAGTACCCACATTATTGTTAAGTGAAAGTGCATAGTGAAAATATTTTGTTGGTTATCCATAAGCTTATATTTTCGTTCTTGGCAAAAAGCCGCGTAGCGAGAAAATTTTCAAAATTAACTTTAAAAAGAATAAAAAAAAAATCAATTTCGATCATTTAGATCGTTATAAAACCAAAGGCGTGGTTTGTGCACTCCTGATTTAAATTATATTTATTTGTACATTTTTAGGAAGCATAATAAACTTCACATCTTTTCTAAATTTGAATTGCTTCTTCTCTATCATCTTTTTATTGGCTAATTCCGATTTAATAAATATTTAAGAAACTGGAGCTGGTCCGCGGACCAACGTTTCAGTAGCACTGATCTAACATACACACAAAAAAGTAAAAAAAGCAATTAAAAGAAGCAGGCAGCAAATATTAATGGGACTCGAACATAAAATCGATGTTAAAAAGTGGTATATTTTCTAAAACCTTTCAAAAAAATCCTGGATAAAATTATCGAATGTGGTTTATTATAATACGTTTAAATTTATAAATGAAAAAGTATATGTAGAACCCTATGTCTCCCGACTATATATATTATACAATATATATTTCATCGGTCTTAATATATATCGTTCGGCCTATGTAGATATTGTTTGGCTAGTCCCATTTCTCGTCGATCGACCGGCCATAGATTCAGATCGACCGACATAAATATGATGGAATATAATTTTTGCAAAGTGGTCTGGCCATAGCGGGCAGCGCCGCGTCGGCCATATGTGACAGCTCATTTTAGCGCGACAATGCATCACAAATTTAATCTCGCAAATGGAGTCGTGCCTCACAGTTTGGACCACACCCGGGGGGTATCACTTCACTAAATGCCTTTTATTTCATCGAGATTGAAATGTATGATCAATATGTGTGTCTGGGAGTGTGTGCCCGTGTACCAGGCCAGATATTAATAAAATTGGTCTAGGAGCGGCCCCACCCCATCCGAAGACTGGAGGCTGACTCGTAATACTTGAGGTATCCAGTCAGCTAATTGGCGCAGTTATTATTTGTTAAATTTTTGTTCTATCTATTTTATTATTATAGATTCGATAGAAAACAGAAACGTGTATCATATTGCGAAAATTTTATTCGGACTTGGCATATTGTTGAGAAATACACTTTGTCTTATTGCTATTTATTTTTTCGCCTGTCATAATCTGTCTAAGAGGAAAGTCCTGTATCCATATTTTCAATGTAGTTGTATTTCATATATGTGGATTATCAATTCTGAAAATATGCCGGATACAAGTTCAATGCACAGGATGTTCATAATTTTATTATATATTTTTTCTGATTTTATTTATCTGACATAGTACTACGATTTTATTTATTTTACTGATTATACGTTATGCTGGTTATGATGCACGGTTCTAATGACTAACATATATGATGGAAATTAATAAAAACGCTAAAATAGATTATTTAAAATCTCATGACAACTAATAATTTTTTTTTTATTTAAAAATAGATTAAATTAAATAAAACAATATTTATTTTAATATTTTAGTGACTCGTTGCTTTTATTTTCAATAGAAAAAATTGTTAGTCTCCGATTTTTAATTCTTTATTAATTATACTTGATAGTTTCTCGCCTTTAATATCAGTTATAATTAAATCTATGACATTTGACATCTGGTCGAGTACGATCTCGTCAAAATTTATGTTTTTTTACGCATTTTCCGTTAAAACCATTTTTATTTTAATATATGTACATTGCAAAAATGTTCTTAGTTTCGAAATAAATTATTTTTGAAGAAAAACTCTCATATTAATCAGAAAATTCTTTAAAAGGAAAGGAGTATTGATATATAATCCATATATTTTTTAATTTAGCGATTCCGATGCTATTTGGGACCCCAAATAACACTTTTAATATAAATCCTTCATGTCACAAACGTTTTTTATTTGTCTAAAAAAGTCTAATGAGTAAATATTATAAATAATCATTAACATTTATTGTCCGCAATTGCGAAAAAAAAATTAAAAAAAACAATATTCGCTTCTGTTGCCACAGTCACGATGTTTTTTCTTGCTCGCATCCGGTACGATATGCCAAGTACGAGTGAAACGTGCCGCGAGAACTCGGCAGTCGGTAGTCGGCGGCGTGGACTTCGTCAAGTGTACGTGTCATGTATCTGTCATATTAATAAGTTAATAAAATCCAAAAAAAACAATCAAATTATAAAAAAATATGAAGAATTGATCAATATTATGAGTTGAAATGCTTGGGGTCTATTTTCAATTATAAATAGACCCCTTCGGACGGATTAATAATGTTACCGATTTTTTATACTTGTTTCTACTGAATTTTTTTTGTTTATATTTTGATTTGTCCTATTTTTTAGCTTATAATAATAAAATACTTTTACTAAGCTTTTTTCTAATAAAACTAAATAATCATTTTTTTGGAGCAGTTATTAATAATATTATTTTTTCTAGGGCTTTGAATCAGAACTATACCGAAAACCGGAAACCCCGTTATTTTTGTCAGAACGAAATCAGAGCTAAACCGAAAAAAATATCGGTTTATTTTATTTCGGCTAATTAATTATTAATATTATTTACATCGATTCATGTGGTATGTTTTTTGGTATCATTTTTTTGTCCTATTCTCCTAGATTTTATATTATTTTTAATCCATTTATTATACCAGTGTCATGTTACCTATAAGCTAACAATCATTTAGTCATGATAATGTAAGGTTAATTGCGATTGATATAAGGTAGTACTCGGATAGGTAAAACTTCCGACGAAATCTATGAATTCTGTGAATTCTTTATGACACTGGTCAGGGGAGAACGTAAATTTGAGAGACACTTTGCTCACGCATCTTTCATCACCATCATCATTTGCCAGTCACAAGGCTCTCACTCGCTGAGGGCATGGACCCTTACCAAACTCTCGCATGGTAGTCGAGGCCAAAGGAACCTGAGTCTCACACGTGACGCGAGGACTCCCCTTTCATGTCCATACCGCGGGGACCCGAGCCGTCTTGGTATGCGGTTTTTTTATAAAGAATTTCCCTCTCTTGGCCATTGCTAGCATTAGACGTACATCTTCTACCATGTTGGTATCGGATTTTACCCTCTCGACTGTGTCCAGGCAAGTAGAGGGGGTTTGTCTCGGTATTTGTTTGTTGTCTTCTCTAAGGCGTTATCTGCTTATAACGAGTCACGAGTGACAAGTAACGAGCGACCTCACACAAGCGCCTATATAGATATAGACAGGCATACATATGCACATCTGCCCAAAACGAGTCTCAAGTGCCGGTCGCAAGTGATTATTAGCCCTGTCGCGCAATAGCAATCCTTTCATCATGGGAAAGACCTCTTCAGAGAGGGGTTCCCTTAGAAAGAAGGAAGAGAAGCAAAAGTATCGAGACTAGACCGATTATTGGTCAACAGATTAGGGTTTTCCTTCCCAGGGTATACTGGCTCTGTGATGAGAAATCCGCTAGAGACCAGATTATTTATGCACACAAGGATGTGTGTACACCAACATGTACATATTTTTGCACTGTTTAGTATATATTATATATCGAACCTTTATATGAGGAGTCAGATAGACTATATGATCATCGTCATATAGTAATAAAAAACATTTACCTTATAAGAGGCAAAATTAATTATGATGTGACAGTTAAAATCTTTGCTCAGGAAGCAACTAAACCTCACGAAGTTCTATAAATTGAAAGAATTTTGTTCTATTTACGTGAAAATGCTAGTTCAAAAATGTTCATTAGTAAATCATTCGCACAAATGGTGAATATTTATTAAATTTTACACATCCTTGCTATTGTTATATTATTTTTTTGGTTATTATTTTCATAGATTCATCGCCGAAATATGCAACCGAAGCCTTGGGCGATGCGCAACATAGAATTTCCACGGCGAAAAAAATTCGATCCGACCCTATTTTTTTTTTTTTACCAAAGGGTAAATTTCGTATATACAATCTTGGTTAACGTCCTCGGGCCGGGGCGCGGTCAATTTTTCATTTTTCCGACCGGTCGCCGGTTTTTGATAAGAAGCAATATGGAATAACCGGCACTGCCGTACGCCACATACATATTTTTGTGGGCGAAAGCAGCGCCGGCATGTGCGCAAAAAAAATGGCGGGACTTTTCATAAATATCGGGAGCACCGGTTCGGGCAAGATCCATGAGCCGGTGATATATGGTCCGACATTAGGGGTCACTCCGCTCGAAAACGTGTGTGGGCGCCCGCCCTTATGCTACCTCCACAGCCTCCGCATAAATCAAATCGTCGTATGTGTATGGGGTCCGGACCTCTGTGTATCGAAAATATTATAAACTATTCCGGCTTACCCGGCCAGTAAAGTTTATAATACTTTTTATCGCAACTATTTCAACATATGTACATATGATACATTCAAATCTATTTCATAATATTAATAATAACATATTAGGTAAAGTTGTAATCATTTGTAATCTTTTTATCACTAAGCGAATGTTCCATCGACTGAAAAGGATGATAGTCCAAAGGTTCAACATCAGATGAATATGGTGGATATTGCATAACTTCTAAATCTATTGTGAAGAATTAATCTTTTATTGTTTCCTCAAACTCATTTTTAAGCCGTTTTTTAAACACAATATACTTTTGCTGTAAGAGTCTAATCAGGTTTTAGTAATTTATAGTTAAATTTTCCTAAATCATCCCACCAAATACAAAAAGAGAACCTTTTGCAGCCAATGATAACCAAAGTTTAGGTAGACACAGGCAATGCCAGATTTTCCATAAAGCGCATAAGGCAAGTGCCTGAGGCCTCAATGATCCAAGGGGCTTCAAAGTTCAGCTCTTAAATCGATTTTTTATATTATTTAAATTTTTCATATTTTCCTGTTGGCTACCCTAACGGTCATATTTAGAACCATAGTGACTGTGAGCCCATGAATTTCTCTGAAAATAATAAATATTTGTATAATAATATCAAGATCGTTAATATTATGTTACAATCATAGAGTGGTTAATAAAAAAAGAAGAAAAATAAAAAGCAATAAAAATTAAAAAGTTTAATTTTATTTTTGTTCTGTATTTTTACGTAAATCGATCCGAAATTAATTATGTAACCAAAACATTGCAAATTGAGTAAAATACGGGCGCGTAGAATGCATATTGTAGAAAGTAGGGGTAGTGAAAATATTTTAAGGGATGGGGGCCTCAAAATTGAATTGCGTCTGGGGCCTCTAAAATAAGTGGCTAAATCCGCCACTGGACACAAGTGCCTGATTCAATAATAGTCATTGCTTTTTTTCATCGGATTAGTGCAAAGGAGCAACTTCTTAGTCCCAGTAGAAATCCTTTTAAGAAACTGATCGGCTACATATCTGAGCAGTAAAGATAAATAAGTGAAAATAGAGAGAATGGAAAATGTTTGCGCAACAGCCGAATACTTTGTCTAATTTATATTCGCTCCTTTTAAAAGTATTCTTCAATATTGACCATGGACAACCGAAGTCTTGTGACAATTTCTTGTTTGATTTACAAGGTCCACTAATGAGATCAAAGGTCTAAATAGTCTGGATAGCTTCGTTTGATTTCAATCCTCTATTTAATTAAAACAGCGTAAAATACCACAAATATGCCTCTTTAATTTTTGGACATTGCATTTTATAATATGGGCCAAATATTCTTTAAAAAATGTCCAAAGAGTAAGATAACTTAGAGAGCTACAAAATGAAATCAATCAAGGCGTGTTTACTCAACAGCAGCCGGTGACAGACCGATTTCAAAGTAATGCAACAAAAAAATGACATTTCTTTCCGCTTTACCTTAAAAAATATATATAATAACACATTTTAAAATTACTGATTAATATGCAGTATATATTAACACATTGCCTACGGGGCGAATCGCGGTCAAACTTGCGCTGGGGCGGGGGCGCATTCGCCGAAATTTGGTGAAACGTCGTCTTTTACAAAAAAAATCATAACTCTTTTATTAATCAAGACATTTCTGCTCAAGGTCTGAAGTATCTAACCAAAAATCAATATTTATAAAAGAGAAAACGTTGTACAAGTTAGAGCCGATCAAACGTGTAGTGTCGGCTAGCGTGTGATATGCGCGCCCCGGACATAACGAAAACGCCTTTGACGTGGAATCCACGTCTCCCGTAGGCAATGTGTTAATATACGATTATATTAAAAATATAAGCGGATATTATTAATTGGGCGAGCTGTATGAGTCTAATTGTGTTGGTGCACTTGTTCATGAACTATTTTGACATTGTTAACAACATCATTATAATGCCTGAGTATCCATATTTGTAGAATATGACCCCATGCAACGTCTTTCTTTTCCGAAGATAAAAAAAATACCAGTAAGAACCTCGCTATACCAAAATTGAGAGTATGAAGAGAGAATCACGGAAGGAATGAAGGATCGGAAAAAAGCTGGGACATCTAATAAATTTTATCTTGACATCAAAGAAGTGCAAAAATTTTTATTAACATATCTTTGTGATCCTATAGTTGCTTGCATCACTTTTTTAGTCATTTAATTTAATTTTACTATCCGCTTTAGATGTATATAATGTAACATTATATTGATTTATGTTCTATTGCTCGATTTAAATAGATTGAAACCACTTTATATTTAGCGATAAATTTTAGTTATAACTTTGATATAGACAGACTTTATTTATTTAAGTCAGTTTTGGAGATGAATATATTAAACATGGATTCAAAATAATATTTTTAAACAGAGATAAGGTTATATAATATTACTACAAAACGTCATTGCTTAGTCTTCGACATGTGGACACTGAACTACGTATTGATTTAATATTTGCGGTCACTTTAAATATGTTATTACATACGTATATCATTAATTTTAAGTCACCGCATTGGTTTGTCTGATTACTGCGGTGATTATTATGCAGATTTTTCATTTTCTAGTTTATCTATCTATCCAAAATGTGATTGTTCATGCAAATATGTGCAGTGGTCACAAGTTGAAATATGGTTTTGTCCGTACAACAAAGACCCTCATGTGGAAACTAAACGATACCATGTGTACCAAAACTAACTTCGCTAACGAGATTAACGTACCATGAATAGCCACACATGCTAATGCAAAATATTCAGACGCGGCTAAACATTCCGTAAAAAAATAAATTGTATACAACCGCGTACATACTCTTTCCGGTGTATACTCGATCGAGAAGTGATTTCGGAAAAATGCTCCCGGGGGATTCAATCTCGCGCCGCTCCCCGTATTATTTTACATATTGACCGAAGAGGGCAGCGCCGATGTTCCCCGTGCCCCTCGGCTAGAGGCCTGTCCGAAAAATATTACCCCGAAATCATATTGGGTGTATTGAACGCGATGCACGGCGCGAGAAAATGTATATACACATTTTCTTTTCGGCTATCAAAATTTAATTTGAGTCATTTCTCCTCCCTGTCGCGCCCCGCTCTCCCCAGAGCTCTGGTTAAGAGATTACAATGCCAAATTAAGCGGAGCTATTTGCCCTGCCCTCTTACCTTTGGAGGGGGAGGCCCGCGGTTACGGCCCTTGGCTGCAAGAATGCTAGGGCGAGATTCGCATAGCGCTCTGGCTGAATCAAGGTGTTGCTTCATATTTCTAGTACTTATGCGCCTTCTTGTGTAGTTACCTTTAGCTGTCACTTTCGTACTATCTTCCATCTCCGCGCTCCGCGGAGGAAAGCTCCTTATCTTGTGGAAACGAAAGCTATACGGTGCTTTCGAATAATTGAAACTATGTATTATATGTAGATTATTTTGATTGTTTCATATTTTATGGACTCCATGCATGGATTTATCATTGATTGTTATGAATACAACTCTCCTATAGCGCCGACATAGGAACCATGCAATAGGAATCCGCTTTATAGAAGACTATGCATGATATCAACACATTTAACATTTTCCCTTTCGCATATTTTATATGACCTTGTTCTTTTTTTAATTTGTTCACACGCGCGTGTTATATTTTGTTGTCAAAATATGTAATTTGATCTTAAATATTTAGTGTTTCGTATAAAACGGCGCTCTAAAAAGGAGCACTATATAAGGAATTGTCGCACACGCTATACCAGGGAGCGCTATAGGAGGATTGACTGTAATGGTATTTAATTAAAACATATTTACGTAAAGCTAACCAAGTAAATTTACAGTTTATTCAGATAAAACGCCTTTAAAAAAACATTTTAGAGACTCCTTGGCTAGATTTATTTCTAATATTAATCTCATTGAAATTTTTATTACATACATTCCACTAAAATCCATATAAAAACCTAAAAAATCGGGCAAAAAAGGTTATAATAAAATTATAAATGTCACATTCTGCAATTTTATATATTCGAAGTGCCTTATCTTTTATACTTGTATGCAGTTATTTTTTCTGCACTAAATCTACAATCCAAATCAGAAGTTTTTCCATTTTCTAAGATAGTATTTCGACTATAAAAATGATGTTCTTTTACGCCAGTTAACGCAAAAATGCAAAATTATTAAAACAATTCATATAATAATATAATATTCGTTGTTTTAGTGGAGCGTGCTATTTTAAAACCGTGTAAAAAATAGTTGAGTGTACTCTGAAAAGTAAATTTAAGATCAAATCTATAAAAATAATGTTTAAAAGATCCCAGATGTCATGATTTTTGGCTATTTTAACCATTTCTTTTATTATTTATTATATCTATGGAATAACAGAAAGATTCCAAAGCGTCATTTACTCATATAAAGATTATAAAGATACAAGGGGAATGAGTAGAGACACGTATTTTATCATCTATTTTTTAAAAAAAAATAGCATTTAAAATGACAAATTTTAGCATCTATTTTAGCGTTTATTTCTTATTTACGAATTTGAAAAGTCTAATTTATACATAATTTTTTAAACGATATACAATATATTGATATAAAAACATTTGAAATTAAATAGAAATACAGAATACACCGATTAAAAAAATGATATAATGATTAAAAAATTATTAAGTTTATCACCATGGGCATGTTTCTATTGATGATGTTAATGTTGTAAACAAAGGTAAGTTTCTTATTACCGATATCGTTTCATCAATTTGGAAATTACATCTACTTCCAGCTACACATTCGTTTCACGTATATTTAAATGTGACTCGAGATTTAATAAACTTTTACGGAGTAACCGACTTAGAATATCTAATTCTAGTTTGGTGTGTCGTCTGTTTCAAGAAGTAGCTTCTGGGTTTCCATAGGCAAAATGCCACCTATGTTTTAACCGAGAGATCGATATATGGAAAATTTCGCATCTATTCGCAATTATATCGCATTTATCGCTTTTATCGCTTCTATGTCGCAAATATCGCAAAATGCGATAATCACGTATCTCTAGGAATGAGTCTCTCACACTAATATTCATCCCAGTGTCAAACTAAGACACTCGTTAATTTTAATATTATTTCGTTTTGTTTATGATCTCGAATCATATTTTAACTGTTTATTTCTGTTGCTTGAAACCTTCCTTGTGATGAAATAAATTATTTTTATTTTATTTAATGAAACTTGCCATTGAGAGCATTTTTCTAAAAAAAATCACAGAATTTCTAATCTTATTGCATTTCAAGATTTTTTTTTTGATACATTATTAGGCAGGAATTTATTAAATAAGAATAATTCAATAGAGACCAATAATTAACCAGAGACCAAATTAAAATAATGAATTGATAGTTAACACTGAAAATAAACATATACAAAATAAAATATATTTTGACATTTATATAATTAAATAAATTAAATAATAAAAAAATAAATTCAATCGTTTAAAATAAAGGGAAAATCTAGAGAATGAACATTTTTGGAATAATTTCTTTCTAGTAAATAATTTATAGCATATTTATGTCTCTGATCTATAAGATGCATACGTTTCATGATATATACATATTTTATATAATTCAGATATTATCGATTCATGGAAATTCCATTAAAAACACAAGGATAAACAGGGGATAAATATATTAAGCAACTATCTATATAATATAGAAGCGTAAGTACCTATTGATTTTTTATGTAAACTGTATTGATTTTTTAGCATTTCTTAATTCTAATTTATGGATCTCAATATCAGATGCAAAAATAATAATAAAATAATATTTTTTTGCACGTATTGCACTAGTTTACTTTGTAGCGGAGAAAAGCGGGCGTACACCGCCACAAAGGACAAGCAGAGAATATTCAAGCAGTCCTGAAACAGATGACAGTCACGTTCGCACTTTAAGGAAAAGACACCGCAGCCAGATAAGAAAAGAACACCCTGTAGGGGATGGGGGGCGGCCCCCACTTGGCCACACCTGGCTTTACACTTTACACCAGCCACTAAATTGTATGGCTGTGAGCGCTGCAAGAATACCACGCGTACAACCACTCGAATGCACACCGCCAAAAAATATTATATTAATAAAACATCATGATTTATTCGGCATCGATGATTTATTCGTTTGGAATTTCAAGGATTTTTTTGTGTTTCGTCTCATTTTGCAATACTGTACGTCTTAGTATGTTCGGAGACGTCATTCATTTAACGTAAAAGTTAACGTTGTAACGTGACACAGATAATGAATATTATTCTTGTACGTGATCGAAATAAACGTAAAATATACGCTCATCGTAATGGTGTAATATCATCTTAATAAAAATTACCCCTTTTTATTGCCTTAATTAAAATTATATTCAGGAAGAATAGTTTTAGGGATGTAATTCCTCATTCTTGATGCGATAAAAAATACGATAAAAATTAAACGGGGGAATTTTTTGTAATTATTTCTGATAAAATAAATGCTTTTGATGATTTACGCATTCATTGAGATTAGAATATATTTATCAGTTGAAGATTGATATATTTTTACGCGTTCGTTCGCCGAAATCAGCGTAAATTGAGAACCTGGCTCGTATATAAATGACTTTGATTAACAGACATTTAATATCATCCGCCGAGATTCCCCATAATAATTTTATATGGCTCTGCGGAAATTTAGCGTTGAAATATTTCCTACGGGCACCAGGTTCGTCCCGGATTCTTCCAGAAGAAGCGGCCACATTAAATTTTACGACACCTTATTTTCTCCAGGAAGCCAAAGTTTGGTAAGGACGATCAGATTCACGATCGCGGGCATCAGATTCGTTGCGTCATCCCGTCAGATAAAGTTCATCCATAAATAATGTTCGTTAAATTTGCATAATATCGTCTCCATCTCGTATTATCGGCAACGGGAAGAGATTCCGGACGACGTCATGTTCAGATATAAAACATTTTTAATAAATATGCGGATACAGCGAGAGCCAACGGAGAAGGATCTGTGTTCAAACAAATTTATGGCACGGAACTCATTGTTTTCCTGTACGCAATAAAATGATCCTGGTACCACAGATTATTATAGTTTTGAATAAATTATATCTTGTACGTATTCAATACTCGTTTGCATACATATAAAACGTCTGGTTGTTATCTCTCAATACTGATACACGCAAAATTGATTAAATCGGGTTTTATACTATTCATTTATTTGACTACGATGGATAGATGATGTAACAGAAAGATTCCAAAGCGCCCGTTATTCATATAAAGATTCAATAAAGATTCTAAAGACTCTAAAAATATAAGGAGAATGAGTCTCTCACACCAATATTCCCCCCAGTGTCAAACTACGACACTGGTTAATTTTAATATTATTTCAGTTGGGTTGAAATATATATTATTTGTTTATAATTATTTATTCAACGAAGGATAAATGGCATTAAATTAATTAATTCCAATGCGCCAAACTACCTACATACATATTTTTATAACACATGCGAAGGTAATGGGTCTCTTCCTCTCACATACCCCATGGTCAGTGTTATAAATAATTCTTTGAATTCATAGTTTTCATCAAGGACATATCCTACTACTAAGCTCAGTCCCGGTTAACTTACATTATGGAAATAATATGCATGTTACCTACAAGCCATAACACTAGTTGAAAATGATTTGGAAAGAGGAAAAATTACAGAATATAATACCAATGTGAAAAAAGAAACTGTTAAAGTTGATATTATGCCTCTCTACTAGTTTTATACTTAGACGACCTAATAATTGATATAATACTTCATGTATTCATTCTCATTTTTGCCGTTTCCTTTTAACGTTCTAATTATTTCATCATTAAAAAAATGGGTCAGTATAATTCTATAATTAGCGGAAAAATCCGATTAACTTGACTAATTTTTAATATTAAAAAAATCTGTGATCTTTTATTATTTATTTTTTTGTCATAAATTATCTGTATATTTCTATCAATATAAGTGCACAAGTTTTTCGCTAGTTTTTTTGGAATTTAATAGCACATTTTGGTCAAATTTTATTACAATGTTTCCTCGCCAGCTGGAGAGCTTCGTTTATTTTTTACAGTCAATAACCATGGCTCGACAGATGATTAACTGAGGAATTCAATTTCTCTTTCATGATCCGATTCAGTTATTAAAACATGCCTAAATAATTAATCTTCGATGTTAATCTCATCAGTAAACAATTCTTTAAAAACACATTAATTTAAATCTGTAATAATACTGAGTGTATTTAAAAAAACATTTTTCTAAATCGTGTTGTTCAGGTGAATCTGTGCAAAAGAGTACCAATTAAATCGGGGGATAACTGTATAAATATAAAACTTTAAAGCATTTATTTTATGAAAAAAAATATTAAATCGATTTATGTCGCTTCCTTTTCTTATATTTATCACTTTTTAAACATTTTTTTTGCTTATTGATGATTTTGATTACCAATTATTTTATTTAAAGTATTGTATGTTATTAATTGAAGATTTTATTGAAAATATATTATTCAATAAATAATTTTTAATATCCCTCAGATTTTTCATATCAATTTTCGAGTCAATTTGTGTTTATTGCAATTTATTTGCATCTTGTACTCATTGTTTTTCCATTATTAACTAAATGACAAATATCACAAATTTATTATCAACATCTATTCAGATTTAGATTTATATTAGTATTATTATTTTACAATCATTTTCTCTTTCCAAATGAGATAAATTGTAATTGTAAAAAAAAAATATTATTTAAAGGAAAATTTAAAAGATTTCTTTTTGAAATAAATTTGGTTTATATATTTTTTAAATCGCATATAGTTAAAAAAAATCGTGTTAATTGAAACCATGTAAAAATAAATCATTTATAAAGAAAGAATTTATATTAATTTGGTATATTTCATTAAATGCTAAAAATTTGCGCAATTTTATTTTATTGCAGAAATTTTAAATAACAGTTTCAACGTTTTTATTAATTTTCTTTATACTTTTTATGTGATTTCTGTAATTTTTAGAACCAACGTATCAAATTAATATAAGCGAATTTATACCAAAATTATACGCGCAGATTTTTGAAACCATTCTACCAAATAAAAAAGGAAATTAGTAGAGATACGTGATTATCGCATTTTGCGATAAATGCGACATAGAAGCGA
>JAGXCT010032326.1:0-67058 GCA_022495035.1 Philopotamus ludificatus | reverse complement strand
AGTAAAATGGCTTTCTAATTATTCTAAATCTTTGGACACCATAAATATTAAATATATTAAATAATATCCGATTCGTCTGATCTTCGAAAATTATTAACGCCTTCGAACCTCTGACTTTTATCATATAAAAATGATTATTAGATCATTTTTATTTCAATTGCTAATAACCCATTATTAATTAATAATCTTTACGACTCAATGTAATCTTTAGTATGGCAAGAAATTAATGCGATCATTTTAGTAAAAAATTACATTTAAATTGCATCGGTCGCACCGGTGCAATAAAAATTTGTGACACGTTAACTTTATATCTCGTCGATCTTTTTGAATAAATAAATGATGCTAAAAGTGGCAAATGAGGCAACACTATAGTGCGAAATGATTTTTATCCCGGCTGCCATAAAGTGGTTTTCGGTTACCGGTCTTTGGAAAGCGCAGAATAAATAAAGAGGAGAACCAAATATTTATGGCCGTGCGTATGCACATAAAATTTCAATATCCCGAGGATATGTTAATAATTATTAATATTTTTTTTTGGCAAGATTGACGACTTACATGCAATACAAAACCACTCATATGTATGATGGAGTATTACTTTAAATAAATAAAGATTATATGAAATAAAACAATCGATACAAAGTGAGATAAGTGATGAATCAACGGTAGCATAATAGCAAATAGTCATAAAAAATGTATCTACATTAGATTAGATAGAATTTCATAATTTTGAATCATGGCATATACTGCGATAATTTCATTTTCCACGAAAATTGACATACATTTATATCGACACTGCCTATATTGTGTTCTTAAAGGGCAACACGTGCACTTTATAAACAGGATTAAAAGGACCTTCGGATGCCCTTTTGCCTTATTTTTGTTTGGTCTTTGTTATGCATCCTTTTTCTGAGAAAAAGGTGAGAAACATAAACAATGGAGCCGGTTTCACAAACAACAATAGGGAAAAAATCAAATAAAAACGCTAAATGTCTTATAAATTATTTAAATCTGTTAAAAATATTATATATCTATAATATTATTTATCCGATGGGGTAAATCACTTAGTCGCTGTTTTATTACAGGTTTCGTTTGTATCATTAACCTTTAGTTTAACAAAGCTGTTATTAACAAGTCGACTCTGGCCAATATTCGATACTCATTAAGGCATTTTTACACTGTGTAAAGGTAAATTATTTTCTTCGGGACCTACATGTTACGTACAGCACGTGAGGATCACTTAAAAAAATCAATAAACAGAATGAAAGCATTATATCGTTTAAATTCTGATAAATCATCTTCACTTTCCACAGTTTTGACAATAACAATTTGTTCATTTTGTAAATATTTAAATAAAAGCTGAAGATGCGACGCCAATTTTCAGTAGATCTGAATAATATAATTAAAAAATTGGTTTACATCGTCTTCTACCTTGTTGAGTTTTGAATCATCGACGAGATTGGATGCTGAAGATGCTTCAGGCAGAGAGAAATAACGTGTCCATTTTTGAGGAGTTGGATATACAATATTTATCTTCTTCACGTATCTTGTCCTCGTTTTTGTATTTTCTTCAAATATGTGTCTGTTTTTCCAGCGAGTTTGAACAACTCTGAAGTTCTCAACCCGGTCCAGTTACAAATCCTGTGGAGCTATGACAGCATTTTATTCCCAGCCACTATTTACCTTCCACTTTTTCCTCCATGATGGTTTGCAGAAGACGATACATCCGTCTACGAAGAAGAAGAGCAAGAAGTCCGACAAAATCAAATCAGAAATAGATTCTAGTCTCGTAGCGGCTTCTTACATTAATGAATCGAAAGAGAACTGTCGACCCAAATATAAAACCAATAAAATTGGAATGACTGATTTTAATGTAATAAAGCATCTTGAACAATTCATTGGGAACCAAGACCAATGATGGACGAAGATTAGATGGCTTCGAAAATCGTCATTTGGTCTTGAATGGGTAAATTTTATGTTTATTCTTAATGAGTTAGACATCAGAAAAATAAACTTTTCAGTATATCAAGCTCTTAGAGAGCCTATCCTTATCTTACGGCTTTGAATTTGCAAAGGAGCTTATAAATTTCGACCCTATGCTTCAAGACTCCAACAAAATCAGCTCACTGAGGCCCAAAGAATGAAACACGTACTTCAGATCAACCCCTTAATACAGTTTTAGCTTCGACTGAGGCAAAACGAAGACAAACTCGAAGCAAATATCTTAAACATGATATTTAAAACCCTCTTCAACGGTGAAAAATGGCATAATTCAAGGATGAAGGACAGCCAGTCACTGAAAAAAATTAAGATCAACGTGTCTTGGAATGGCAGAGTTGAGATAGACACATCTGTTCGGATTTAGGCAATAGATGGAGGAGGTCCAATACTGGTAGATATGGTGTAGAGTGCCCTTCAGGTGGGAGAGACTCGTTTAGAGTCAGAGGAAATTTATATCAAATCAAATCAAGTCTTCCTGTTTCCGGTTAAAAAGAAGATCTAAACTGAAGTGACTGGACTGTATAAATGGGAAGCTGCTTCGTAGGATCTGAACATGTCACTGCAGATGAATTATTCATCATTTTTTAAAAAAAAATGGATTATTCTAAGAATAAAAATAGTTATTCGTGATATGTCGCATAATTCAGTCGATATTTCTGATTTTTTAACTAATCAATATGACGCGTAAATGACAGCACGTGTCAATCGCACGTTTCACTCGCACTTCGCACATTGTACCGGATGCGAGCGAGAAAAACGAAATAGTAACGAATATTGGTGTTTTTTTTTTGCAATTACAGAAAATAATGGACATTGATTATTTGTAATATTCATTCTTTAGACTTTTTTAGACAAATACAAAAAAGTTTGGGACATTTAGGATGTATATTAAGAGTTATTCGAGAAAAATCAGACTAGATGAAAGTCCTCAGATATTCATAACAAATATTAACTAACTATTTTTTTAGAAATCGATGATCTAGCAGACAGACATATTCACAGAAACTTGTCCGACGAGGAAGATGTAAACTCAATCTATCCAAATTTTAACTAAAGAATAAACCTCAGATTTATAGCATCGAAAGTGCTTCATATAAAAATATATGTGTCAAATATTTTTTGTCAGTTTCTTTAAAATAATATAAATAAAAAAAATAATATTGCATATTATTAAATAATATAAATTAAATCCGTTGCTTTCAGAATGACCCTTTTCATGGACATACCAAGGCGATGTTCAATTAATTGGGCGAAAATCAATTTGGACTCGAGATTTGCCGTACGATGGAGTAAATTTACCGGCAATGCTTTACTTTATATAAAGTTTTACTCGAAAAATATTTTTTTTTTACTTTCTTTAACGTCACTAATGAAGCGAAACGCTCATGGGTTTCCACGATCGGTTTCTTGGATCACGAAAAATGTTCGCCCTTCACTGAAAATAGCCGAAAGTGCATAAGGTCAACAGCTAATGTATCAATTATTCGTTCGAGACGTTCGACGGAATTACATTTATTTCCGCATCGTGGTCTCGTAGATCGTATCATGACCGAATCTTGATCCCCACGGATCTTAGGCCATTCTAGAGGCAGGATCCGAACGAAATTTACATTCGAATAGATCGTATGCCCATTCCCATGATGGATACAGAGACCCATTTATCCGGAAGGTCACACCTTAGAGTCCCAGTCGTGACCGTTTAAATACAACAGTTTACATAAATCGACCATTCAAAAATAGGCTTTCGTGTTTTAAATTAAATAGCACAAAACATCCTTATTCGACAATAAAACTCTGATTAAGATTCATCGATCTATTACAGTTATTCGGATGTAAAGAACGATGGGTTTATTTAAACCAAAACAGTCACGACAGTCATAAAATAAGTGAGAAGTGCAATAAGGAAGCGATACTTAGAGTATTTTTAATTGTTTCCGACGATCTTCAGTCATATGCATCTATATTTAGAATATTATCTTGGCATAAATTGCATATATGGTTCAGAGGAATGGAATTTGCATTAGATTTTTGAAACTATGATTTAAAACATTTTCTGTAGTGATATCCTCCAGAATATTTTGAATAGAAATTAAACATTTATGAAAAAATATATTACATCAAAAGCAGTGCACGTATGTTTATCAAAAAAAACAATGACCCATAGGTCAATCGATTGATAACAATAGAAAAATGCAACGCAGTGTGCTATTTACAATTATTTTTATTATCAATATGTATTTACCAAAATAATTTATTTGCGGTTCCAGTTCAATTTTCGACACTAATCACACAATACGTATTTAAAGCTATCATTTTTTTTTATCAATATCTTTGCTATTTTTGAGTTTTTCACTACGCACACATTTCGCACTAGTCCGTACGGCGGAACGGTCGAACGATAACTGATTCCCGATTCTATCGTCGTATAAACAAGATCTTTCGTTGTCATGGTTACGAGACAACGTGATGTATTTGAATTTATCGCTTTATATTAATCAATAAAGATAAATAATTGGGACGATAATTATAAATAATTAATAATAATAGAAAAATAATACATATTATTAGCACATTAAAAAATATTAGTCCTTAATTAATTATGGATCTTCTATTTTTTTGTTAAGATTAGATATTAGATATTAGACAACACTAGCAGGCCAAATGATGGAAATAGAGTATGTTTGAGTGGGGGGCAACAAAACAAACGGCGGCCATTAATAATTGGAGTCTATTGGGTACCCCAAGTTATATTTTCAAATATAAATCCTATATATCACAAACTTTTTATATTTGTCAAAACAAGTCTAAAGATTAAATATTGTAAATAATCAATGACTTTTATTGTCCGGAATTCCGAAAAAAGATAAAAATCGGGTGCGGTGTTTTTTCTCGCTCGCATCCGCTACGATGTGCCGAGTGTCAAAATCAAAATTTGATTGGTATTTCGTTTTTTTCTTTTAATATAATATCTACTTATCTGGACACAGTCGAGAGGGTAAAATCCGATACCAACATGGTAGAAGATGAACGTCCAATGCCAGCAATGGCCAAGAGAGGGAAACTCATTACAAAAAACCGCATACCAAGACGGCTCGGGTCCCCGCGGTATGGACACGAAAGGGGAGCCCTCACGTCACGTGGGAGACTCAGGTTCCTTTGGCCTCAACTACCATGCAAGAGTTTGGTAAGCCCATGCCCTCAGCGAGTGAGAGCCTTGTGGTTGGCAAATGATGATGATGATGAAAATTTCATGAATAACTATTTTTATTCTTAGAATAATCATTTTTTAAAAGTCAAGATGTTGATGAAGAATTCATCAATATCTTGACTTGAAATGATTGGAGTCGATTTTCATAGATTCATTTCAGAGTAAATAGGCCCTATCGGCTGACGCCGTTGGCTACGAGCCGCCGTGACGGATCGGTTAATAAATTCACGATCTGTGTGACCGAGACGGAATGACGGACATCTTAAGGAGAGGGTGGCAACAAAATAAATGAATGCCATTTTTAATTTGTATCCACACATCCCGCGAATCGATTGAGAAAACTTTGATTATTTGGATAGACCCGGATGACCAAGAACGTCCTGGCTGAAGAACCTACGACAATTGTTTGTTTGTTTTTTGGAGAGATGCCACCTCCTTGTTCAACATAGTAATTAATAGGACATAGGTGACCTCCATGAACGCCAACGATCGTTACCGGACAAGGCACGAGAGAAGATCCGGAAAGAAGGTTAAGCACAAAAAAGAATTCCTATAGAAACTTACAGAAAAATCTTAAGAAAGGAGTCCACCCAAGTATATTTGAAAGAAAATTCATTTTTTGCGCGAACAAAGGTTAGCTAGAAGGATTCTAAAAAAGACTGTCTCTATCAAATCTCAAAATAGAGGACGAACTTGCGTTTCGTAATGCGCATACGAAATAAACGAGGACGATCTAGTTGAAATGGTTTGTAATCCCGAAATCGAAACCAAATCTAACAATAATTCTGCTCCACACTTATTATATAGTTTGAATATGTCTTATAATAATGAGTGACATATAGCGCCTCTAGCGAGATCAATTGGCGTTATCCCCTTGAACAAAATGATCATCAGAGCCCCTGCTAAGGCGTCCCACGGGAGGTCAACCAATCTCTCTCTTTCTATCTCTGTCCCTAACGGTCGAACCGTTGACGTAGGCGCCATCTTGTTGCACTACACACGGATGTTGCACAGCCCGACTCTAAATATATCCATTCGTCTTCCCCATGGCATACCACATCGAGTAACCAATTACAGGCAAGCTGGCCACTATAATCGCCGACGTTCTGACTGCAGACTGCGCATCAGCATCCCCGACATTCGCGCCGCAGCAGCGCCGCGAACTGATACGCTGTCACAAGGACCCTTAGTCGGCCTCTTGTCAGGATCATTGGATGAGTACTCCTCTGCAGATACTCTTGGCACTAGACCGTTCCATTTTTATACGCGGCCTTTTTATATCCAGGTACCGATTCTTGATTTCGATTATGAGATCCATGTGTTTTTGGTTTAGTTTTGGAACACGTTTTTTTTGTGAAACGTACTTCCGAATTTTTACCAAATTATGTTTTCGGAAATGCCTTCTGTTTAGACCGTTTTATCGCTATAATATACTATCATATATCTTCTTCTTTAGTCAGCACCCTCATATGTGAGGATCGTGATCATTCTTGTTCTGAAAATTCTTGATTTTGTCTTTTCAAGATTCTCGGCATTTCAGGATTCTATTTTAATCTCCGGATTAAAATTTCCGATACTCGTAAGTAGTGATCCGAGATTCTTCATCCCTCTCCAGATCCGGAAGATTAACAGATCCGAATAGCTCGATGATCATCAGCAATGTTGATCTCGAGTCCTAGTTCTTTACTTTCACAGATAACTTTTTTGAGCAGATCGGCCATTTCCACTTCGTTGGTGGTTATCAATGTCGTATCGTCCGCATATCTAAGATTTGCCTTCCCGGTTTTCAAGAGCTTTTCTCATGATATACTCCCTGTATAAGTTTAACAGGTCTGGGGAAAGTATGCAGCCCTGTCTCATTTCTTTGAGCACCGAAAACTTTTCTGACGAACTCGACTCTATTTTGACTATTCATTTTTTGATATGTTCGTAATAATAAATCGAAGTACTATGTCAACCGATGCAAATTCACGTACACAAACGTACTCGGGTCACATGACCCATGTTAAAGCCGCGCGCATCATTTGATGGGCGCCGCGTTGGAGGGATTAAGGTCGCTTCGCGAGTTATGCGACTGAGACGGGATATGTTAGAAGGGCGCGGCAAAAAAACAAACGGCGGATTTTTAAATTGTTCTTAATTATACCCTAGAAGAATGTATAAAACGGTCAAACTCTGTGATGTTTTAGGCTAAAATAATATTGAAGCACCTTAAAAACCCCATGCATTATCGACATTCGATTTTTTTACACGGCGACATAACGGTTAAAATTCAATTAAAGCCATTTAAATTTTCGAAACCTTTCCATAAATGGAAAATTAATATATTAAGAGAAAATGTAAGTTTATGATAAAAATTTCATACATTATACGTATTGGTTTTAATCTTTTTTATATATATCTCTAAACCAGTTTTTTTATTGAATTTACGAATGACACAACACTATATAACATTTTCTGCGAACGTCCAGAGAAGAACTGGAAAGTGGACATCCAATTGCGAAACCTGTCCTGTTCAAATAGACCAGAGTGGCTCATTAAAGCAAGGACAGTCTGAGATGGCGCCAGATTTTTTATCATTATTATTTTGCAACATAATATATATATTGATCGGGGAAAAGCGGCATATCGCCATCATTAAAACACGAGCAATTAAAAAATACATATTTTAACCTTTACCACTCTGGATAAAAAAAAAATACGAATTTTTAAAATATATATAATATATATTGGAAAACAGAATTAAAAACATCTATAATATTGTTTTTGATTTGTGATTTATTCATTTTTTACTAATTAAAAATGAAAAAACTCGGGTCATTAGTTTTGGCACACTGTCTGGAAATGCTGACACGAGTTCATTCATATTCGTATGACCCTGATTATGGAATGAAATTGTGGTTCACTTTGATAAAAATATTCGCTTAATTGTACTTAAATAAAACGTTTGCTTTAATTGAGTTTTATATTCATAATTTTTATTATTATAACAATTATAAATTATGCATATAATAGGAAATATTCGCAGATAATCGAATGTAAATTCTTGGTAAAATTTCTTTAGGAACAACTGGTAGAGGACATGGACATGCCGATGGGGTCTAATAGGAAGTTTTAGATTTTATCGAATATTTTTAATATAAATTATACATTTGTATAAAATCGTCTAGAAAATAAATAATCATTGACTTTAATTGCCCATAATTGCGAAAAAAAGAATATTCACGAGAAAAAAAACGTTTTTTTTTTTCTTGCATCGAATACGATATAATATCTTTTATATGGAGGTCTATGATATAGCCGAACGACACCCAATAATTTTCGACCCCGCCATGTCTGGAAGGTTAGAAAAAAAAAACATTTATACCACCTGAATTTGCAAACATCCCCCAAACATACCATTGGCTGGGAATTATCCACAGTTATTATGCGGTGTTTAAAGTCAACATAATACATATAATATATTAATATTTTATTGTTTATTTGATTTTATTTTGATGGGTTGGCCCAATATGAATGATGAAACAAAATACACTCGGCACAATTCTTTTCGGAAATTTTATTAATTGAATAACAACAAGAATGTTATAAAATAATTTGAAACCGATGAAAAAACAGGCTATTTTAGGAAAAAATATATACTCCCCGTTACGAATAACATTGAGACATATGTCATTTGAAATTTAATAATCCAATAAATACTTTTTTGAACATTATACATCCGGTGTGTTTGGAAATGTCCAGTATAACATTGTCCTCTTCTATCCCACCTGTTCTAATTCTTTTAATTGTATGTAATTGGTTGGAATGGCAATTACTTAGCATCGTCGCTACTCTTTTTTCCTTCTAAGCTAGAATCATAGTATTCTCACTTCCATACGCTACAGTCTTTTTACGTCATTTGTAAAAAGTTGTATTTGATTTGTAAAAAGTTGTATTTATTTTGTAAAAAGTTGTATTTGATTTGCAAAAGGGTGCATTTGAATTGTAAAAGGGTGCATTTGATTTGCAAACGGGTGTATTTGACGTAAAAAAACTGTATTACTTTATTTTGTTATAATTTTGGTTTTTTTATAGCAACTGGCAAATTTTTTTATTGGTCATTATTGTCCCTGTTAAATGTGTTTTTAGTTTCAATAATTCATCGGAAGGTGGAAGACTGGTGTAAAATCTGTCGGTATACACATGATAATCCTCGGCTTCTGAAATTGTTTGCAAAAGATTGTTATAAAATTGCAAAACGATTTTGGATGTAAACTGTAGGTCAGGTCTAGTAAGTTTCTCAGTCGTAAGCGAGCCGTAATAAGGTATGAATGAATATATACAGCCACTACTAGAATCAACCAATACATACAAACGAATAGCCCATTTAGTTGGCTTATTGGGATTATATGTCATAAAACAATTTTTTCCCTTAAAATTTACAATAGATTCGTCAACCACTATTTCTTTTCCAGGGAATAGGTGTTCTTTAAATTTTTCGTCTAAATGCTTCATGTAAAAATCGACTTTATTTATTCTATATTGAGGACTAGTTTCCTCGCGATTGATATCTTGGTTGTTATGTAAATCTAACATCCAAAAGATTTGTAAAAAAAACACTCTCTTTTAAAGATCGTACTAAAAAATGGCGAAAAATAATCCTGCAAGTCTAGGCGAGGTCTAACTCCCATATTTAAAATCACACCCAAAAATGCTTTAAATTCAAAAGTATCATAGAATTTTAAAACAAAACTTTCACTGATTTTACTGTATCACTATGTTTATCAAATAATTATGTAGGTAATGGAATTAAAAAAATAATAATTCCACAATACAAAAAAATAGGGTCACAGGACACAGCTTCGGACAACTTTCCGATATGAAGAAACCGACAGACTGCTCCAAAAATTATCAACGATAGTAAAATTAATTATATTTTTTGAAAAATTATTAGACAGAGTGTACCAATTTTTTGATGTCGTGGATTTAACAAATGTTGAATTCTCATCGTCGTTTCCTGGCTTAAGGTATACATAGCACAATCTATTAATAAGAAATAAAATTATAATCATACTTCCTAGTCATAGTCAAAGTATCGTTAGTTGAAAACAAAACTTTTTATTATTTTACATTGTTTATTTTTAATTACCAAGCACTATTTCACTAATTTTACAGTTCACTATTTCTATTAAATAATTATAAATGTAGCTTAGATTTAAAAAAAATGGTTCACAATACAAAATCCGGTCACAGTACCCGGAGGCGAATTCGGACACCCTTTCTGATATGAAGAAACCGACTGACTGTTCCAAAAATATTGGTATATGAAATATATCGATAAATGCACACTTATTTATAACTATAAATATAAATAAAAAAATAGTGGGTTATTCCACATGTTGCAACCCTTTTCTATATTTAGAATCAATAATATTTCGTAAAATTTACCTGCGCCCTATTGAAATCGACGCGCAAACTTATTCCGTCTTTGGGCCATAACTGCTGCCTTCAGAGTGGAAAAGGTTAATATTAATATAGAGAATAAATCACGTATAATTTACATCGTTCATAACAGATTGCTCAATGTGAGCTACAACAACAAACTAATCCTAAATATTTCCATGGCACAGTTAGTTCATAAAATATTAAATCTCTTTATACAAACATTTTAAACATACACATCTTACAAATTAATCGAAATTACGTCATTGTCTACGATAAGGCATGTAAGAATAAATATAGCCACTTTTGCTTTGTAATAAATACAAAAAAAGTTTAATATCATATGTTCGGCGTAAATTTGAAATATAAGAATTAGAAACAATCAGATAAATAATCTGAAATAAAACAATATTTCGTATAAAAATAATTTCCGAATACGTACTAAAAAATTTGTAACGTCAAATAATGCATTTATACAAATCAGTCTTAAAAAAATATAATCTATACGACTTTTACGCACACTAAAAATAAACACGATCAAAAATAAATTTAGATATATCATATATCCCACTATACAATGAATAAATATATATATTTTTTATTACAATCGATATACTATTAATATTAAAATTACTTTCTAAATATATCGATTTAAATACATATAGTACACAATTATATTTAATCTTTAGATATATTGTCAGGATAATAATTAAAACGCTCGGGACGTGTTAATAAGCCGAGTATTGAAAACGAGTCTACGATAAAATGTTTACATTGAAACGGTCACGTAATCTATATTTAATAAAGCTTTGAGTTTTATTATAATCTATATATTAGAAACTATGATACGTCGTAGATTTGAGACAGATCAAAAATATATTTTTAAAAGCTTCCCGCGCACATACTTTGAAAAAATAATATTAACTTCATTCGTCTTAATTAGCGTTAATTTAAAGACAACTGTCTCAGTTTTGTCTTTGTATAATATCACAGTTATAAAAAAATATATATATTTTGGCAATATATACTTTTTAATATCCTGAAGATATAAACATGTCTATTTAACATATTAGCATATTTGAGAGAGTATTTTTCTTCTACGTTTTATATGCATACATGAATATATTCGGCATAACCAAACGTTTTCAAGATTTGGTTTTAATCCAAAAGGGAAATTATATAAAAGCTTATAATATAATTTCCCGATGTGATATCATCCGAATTTGTGATATCCTCGCACAAAAATCTCTTAAAAATAACTATATCATTAACCTTAATAGAATTTCTCGGAATCCGGATCGAGATTATTCCGGCAATTTCCATACACTGGTTGCGAGTTTCGTTTCAACGTTCCCGTATCGTATTCGGCAACCATCGCTTTAGGCATAAGCTTCGGTGTGAGGGTGCTATAACCTTTATCGTTGTTTATATTGTTTTGTTTTGTCATGGTGCCCGTTCCGTTTTTAACTCCGTTGAAAGAAGTCTTGTGTTTCTTGGGTACTTCTTTTAGAGGTATGCTAACGTAGCTGTTCGGTTGCGTGATGAAATGAGGACTCGAAGGTATCCGCGGCTTTTGAAAGCAATGCAACTTCTTCGTGTATAACACAATCAATGTGATCAAGATTATAAATAAAACCGAAGCCAACACTGATACACCGATAGCGACAGAAATGTAGCTTTCGGATGAAGATCCACCAATTCCAGCCATCATAATCCCAGATCTCCGCGCAGGTAGAGCGTAAATATCTAAAACATCAAAATAATTATGTTAAATACGGAAGAATACGCATGACGAATTGTACAGAAAAATATTTACCATTTTCACGCTCTTCGTCACATTCGCGTTTTTCTAACTGTTGACCTTGACAATCGTTCACGCTTTCTATAAAAGATTGCTTTTTCTTGCAACGATATTGCATTCCGTCTTTATCGCATATCGACCAATCAGTCCAAGCGCCTTTCGATGCCTCATTCCATTTATCGTCTATAAAAAAAAATATATTCAGAATTACGATGAAACGTACTATGAATAATATCGAAAAATTATCTTTATACCTTCACACGGTGAATCATCACAATCTTTAAGCTCGTATGCATCGCCTAAGCATCCATCGGGTATCAAACACGAGCGCGTACGTTTCATTTGTCCACTACCGCAGGTTGATGAACACGGAGACCATTCTCCCCAACAGCTCCAGCCAGCTATAATACAAATTATCAATGCATTTAATCGTAAAATATAATATTTCGATTGAATGTCGATATAAACGATACATACTTGTGCACGAATGAGTGTTGCATGCTCTATTCCGTTTAGGATTTCCTTCGCAGGGAGATTTCAAGCAGATTCGAGTCGATGTTTGATACCCTCCGCCGCATTTAACACTGCATTCGTCCCATTCACTCCATAAAGACCAACCCTTTGAAGACAGTTTAGATCCACAAGAACCATCGCTACTACCGCTACTACAATATCTCTCATCCGACCTAATGCTTAACTAAAATCATATAAATTCAATTTTAATAATACATCCAATAAAAATGTATAATATATATATTTTTTTTACACATACCCTTATTGGCTCCGTCGTTTGGGCTTTGCAGGTGAATTTGAATTTTTTCTGTGTATATCCGTCATCTCCGCTCCCTGTAAACGATTATATTCACGTTAGAGCTTGAACCGATAAATATCATCATGCACAATATAAATAATTGTTATACCTTGCGAAATTGTTACCCAATCGGTAGTCGTTGATTTTTGTAGATGATCGCACGCATGTGTGTTGCAGGGTTCCGCTTCTACGCTACAACCCGGACATGTAGGTGTACCTTCGAGCGGAGGTGGCGAATTGCACTGTCGATATCTCCATCGAGCGCCTCCGCCGCATTGAGCCGAACATGCGCCCCATTCGCTCCAATTTGACCATCCCGGTTCACGCACTGGCTCGAACATTGCTGTAAAATAAATAATAATTAAAATCTAAATACTGTATTATCTTGTGTAAAGACGACACAAAAAAACCTAGATCATTCACGGGAACGGAATTAAGATATCTTCATGTTGATCATTACAGCCAGAAAGAAACATGGATGGATAGAAGGATCTTAGAAAATTATTACAGTGCTTATAGATGCATATAGACTTTTCAGGAGGTCTTTCCCACGATGAAAGGATTGCTATTGACACGACAAGGTTAATAATCACTTGCGATAAGCAGATAACGCATAAAAAAGAGGAAAACGAATACCAAGGCAAACCCTCTCCTACTTGCCTGAACACAGTCAGGAGGGTAAATCCGATACCAACAGGGTAGAAGATACACGTCCCATGCCACCAATGACCAAGAGAGGGCAACTCTTTACAAAAAACCGCATACCAAGACGGTTTGGGTCCCCGCGGTATGGACACAAAAGGGGAGTCCTCATGTTACGTGTGAGACTCAGGTTCCTTTGGCCCCGACTACCAAGACGACTACGACTATTCAAGAATCTGATAAATTTTCAGCGAGTGAGTGTCAGGAGTGAAAGGATCAATCGTATTAATCACATGACGACCCTGACATTGATATTTTATTAGAGTACATCGTAGAATCAATTCATACTTGGACAAGGAGGATTCTGTGTGCAATATATCTCGTCACGATCGCTGCCAACGCATAGGCGGCCACCGTGAGCAGGTGCCGGTGCTCCGCAAGTTCGTCGTCTCCATTTGATTGCAACACTACACGTCGCACTGCACGCAGACCAACCCGACCACGCCGTCCATTCACCGTGAACCGTACAATTCGTTACTCTGATCGAAGATCCTAAAAGAATATTAATTTAGATTGACGTTTATACACATTAAAAACATAAATAAATCAACGTGCGTACCGCTGCATGATTTTCCGCCATTTTTTGGTGCCGGATTATTGCATTGGCGCGTTTGGCACTGGCATTTATCTTGGCTGTCTTCGCTCCTCGTATCGTCCAGCACTCGATCGTCTTTTTGCAAACAAACATCCCATTCAGACCAACCAGACCAGCCGCCGTCAACTGCAAAATAAATTGTATTAATACATTGCCATACATATCGATTAATTATAAGACGTTTGCAATATTTACCGGGTATTGATGTGTTGGGACAAGCGGATAGATCTTGTCTGAAATTTCTCAATTGACCAGAGATGTGCATGTCATTGCAAACTTCACGGCCGTTATCCCATCCGCATAAAGGATCCTGTGCACCTAAACATCCGTTGCGTGACGTATAACGATTGCATCGTCCGGCTGGTATACGCAAAACCGAATTTGTCGTACCAATATAAATTGAATTCTAATAACATAGATAATTTAAAACATTAATATCATCATATGTAATACGATTAACGAATAAAGCAATCAATATTATTACCGTCACTTTCAAATAATCCATTTTTTTAATGGGTGAAATAGAATTATCCAATTCCGGCTTCCATATTTCAATTAAACACGCTTTTTCCGAATGAGGATACACAGAAATTTTCTTCACGTATCCTTTGTCCGTAGCAACGAATAATACGTGTGCTTGAAAATATCTTGTGCTGACAGTAGTCGCTGTCAAATGTGTATAACGTTCAAAATTAGCCGTGTGGAGAGGTTCAGCGGTAGCCGGTTGAATGGCATTGTCCATCAGTTGATATCGTGCAGAATTTGCCATTTGTTGCGATCTTAAAATAAATAATAAACAATAAAACAATGCATTGTATTATATTTTTATAATAAAATCAAAAATCATTACTTTCTATCGGCGCTGCCTTCAAGTATGCAGTGATTATGCAATTGATGCGTTTCATAACGTTTTTCCCAAGCACTTTCCGGTTTTTCTTGATGTTTAAACGGTCCTTGAAAAGGTCTATTTATTGCAGACATATTATAAACACATATAGCCGATCCGGCAATACTATTACTGTAAAATAATAATCGAAAGCGTTAATATATACAATTATTTTCTATGAAATCACATGTAGATTTGCAATAATTGACTTACGATGGTGTTGTAAACGTTAGATATAATAATTGTTGTTCTTGAAGGTAGTGTACACCTTGAACCTCGTCATAGTAAAACGGATATTCACCGGGTATCGAACAATTTAGTCTTGCTTTAACGAACGTGGTCCAATTGTCACGCAAGAGTGCTTGATGAGGTATGCCACCAGCATCATTTTTGCAAACACGTGCTATCCGCGAATAAATCCTCTGCAAATAAAATATATATATATTAATTAATTTACTATGTTAAATACATCATAATAATCATTTTCTATCCAATAGTCTCTCATATACAATGATGCATTGTAGCAAACGCCAATAAATACACGATCCTATTGAAAGAGACACTAGAATGGGCCCTGAACGAAACTCGGCACATTCATGTCCTTCGCAATAATTCCTCATTAGAGTAGTCGGCCTACTCGAGGACCATCGTCGGCCTATCACAAAGCAGCCAACGATGTATAAGACAGGTCTCGGCACATAAACATAGATCAGATGAAGCCTTCACTCATCCTACACACTCTCCGTGGTATATTGTCAACATTCCTTATATAGAGCTCGAGACAGTTGAATTGATGAACACTCTCGCTATATCTGCACACACGCTCAATAACTCAATATCCACTCCGCCTGCTCCCTACAATACCCCTTTCAAGAAATCACAAAAGCAGTACGAATCTGGTTTTAATCTAAATCGATGCCATATTTTACGACGATACGACCATATGGCAATAAGAACGCGTATTTTTATTCGGATCATGATAAACTAATCCTAATAAATGTATGAGAAGTTTCGAGACCATAATAAAATAAAATAACTCGAAAAAATGTGAAAGAAAGGCAGTTCAATCTCATTATAGAGGAGTTGTATGTACTTTGAACCATGACGAGCTTCTTCATCATTTATTGTAGCAAGATGCTTCATCTAATATATCGAGTTCTTCAAGTCGGAAACGTCTGTACGTTAAGCATCATCATCATTTGTGGTGTAGACCTAAAGTAGAGCCCTGGTCTCATTAACGTAGCCATGCCTATGGGGTTCTTTTGGGACCCCAATTTTTCTCGAACTCCTTTGTCATAAACTTGATGTGCCAAATGTGAGTGAAACGTACCAGTTGACACGCGATGGTCACTTAGGCGTCATATTAGTAGAAATATTCAAAATATCGACTAATCTATGAAGCACACAATCACAACTATTTTTATTCTTAGAATGATCCATTTTTAAAGTCAAGATATTGATAAAGAATTCATCAATATCTTGACTTGAAATGTCCTGAGAGACTCCCTTCGGACGACGCGGTTGTTTTCGAGCCGTCGTGACGGATGGGTGTATCCGCGAGCCGCAGTAATGACGGTGCATCTTGCGCTTAATCTTCTTGTTCCCTGATCAATCCTCACGATTGTCATCGACTTGATTTTACACACATATTAATTTCATATTCTACTCCTTTGAGCGGTTCAGCTATTTCTTCTTTATTAACACTTTATGAGCCGCAAGGTTTTACATCAAACCTAGCCTGGGGGCCGCATGGTTTCATGTGGCGGTAAGTCCAAGCTAACATACGTGTATCCATCTGTGGTCCAAATAGTAGAATTACATTGTGCATCGTTTTGCGGAAAAAAAAATGCCAGAATTGGGGTATGGCTCCCAAAGGCGTGGAACGGCTCAACGCTTGGCTACAAAATCACGCCTTTTGGCGTGAACGGCTCATAAAGTGTTAATGACTATAATTTTTAGATCAGCTGAGTCCAAATATATATATGGCACATGACTAAGAAGAATAATTTGTTACATAACTTCTGATTTATAAAAAACAATACAGTATGTCAAAACTTACTACAATTTTAAGTTCTTTACCTATTAGCTTAATAACCATTCAAAATATACGTAAAAAAAATACACACAGCAAGATGGTTATATCATTAATTTTGTCATCATAATTAATATCATCACATTGTGTATATTGAATAATTAACAATATTAAAATCAGCAAGTGCGTGCGCGCAGCCGATGATAAATAGTCGTGATGCTGCGTAGGCGATGATGATTACTACACTTCATTTGGGACAACGAGTCGATATTTTAAACATCAAATTATCGAACATAACTCTGTATAGACTGCGACACGATATCCACCGGCAATAACGATCAATTAACGCATTTACCTTTCCGCAGTTGATGTATTCGACGGCGGACTCGCGGAAGACGAAGAAGACGTAGTCGTCGGTCTCGAACGAGCCGACGAACTGCGGCTCGTTCAGCCATTTCGAGTCGTACTGGATTGTCCTCAGCGAATTGTTCAGCGCCCTGCAAAACATCGAATCGCACGATTGATTTTCGCGATCTAGATATATCAGAGAGTTGCATAAAACGAGACGTACCTGTAGATTGCGAGATCGGAGCCTGCAAAATCGGTGGGTGTGCCGACGTACAGCTGTCCGTCCATTGTCATCAGGGCTGTGATATTGGCGTCCGGATTGTGCGGACATTTGGCAACGCCCGATACCCAATTTATCACCGACGTGATGTTTTCCAGCTGCAAATTAAAATAAAAAAAAGACACGGCGGTTATTCTTCAGATCTCTTATTATCTCCACACGCAATAAAGGAGACACACTCGATCATCATTATTCGTGGTTTACACGGATCGAAACAATGAGACGTCGGCGTTTCACAACCTGTTCCGATACAACAAAGGGGAGTTTAGAGTGATCAATGGACAGAATAGGAGTGAAATATGTATCGTTAATAGTCTCGCTTTGTAGCGGGACGTGAGGAACGGCGCCGCGGAGGTCCTCCGATGCGTTTCCGGAGGGTCTCCGATGCAGACATCCTCCGGGGGGTGTACATAATAAATCGAGCGGTCTCAGTGCCAAACTGGTTTCGCCGGCACGCACTACAAGATTGTAAATGAAGAAATCCTAACCTCTCTCCAGGAGCATTTCGGGGAGAAAGCGTTGGTGCCGCACGTGAATAATCTACCTCCATCCGAGAGCAGAACTCTGATGTAGTTATGGCAGTAGTCTTCGGACTGCCCTTTGTTCAGGCACAGCGATACCGTGTCTTCGGAGGCCGGCCACGATGTCTTCTCCTTGATGGCCAGCGTTGTCGGCGACAGGCGGTACAAATTATCTCTGCAAAAAAAATCGCATTAAATTCTCCGGTCACAATTATCGGTTACCGAATTGGAACCCGGTCGAGATAGCATCAGAGTGTTTTGAGTTAAGCTGTCGGGGTGACCAGTGACAACCACCAACGCCGCCGGCCCCAAAGTCAGATGCTCTCAACCGGTGGGCTGATTTATGGAGGCAGCGGTGCCGCGACAAGAATGCAAGCTGCATGGGCGTTTGATTTAAATTTCAACTTGTTAGGACGCCGTGGTTGTATAAAGTGCGAGCCAAGTGCATATTGCAGGCCGCAACTTTATTGGCACAGGGAGACCAGCTCACCTGCCTACGGTCCCAGCACCTGACAATGGCTGAAACAATGACGCATTACGCAACGGCGCACAATTCGATCGGACCACCTTGTACCCGCTTTGCATAGAGCTAACGAATCATTGGAAGACGCCTATTCATTGATTGCCGCGGAGGAAAGTGACGTCGGGTTTGTACTAGTCATGAGTAATGACTTATCCCATTAACACGCCCCTCTTCTTCAAACGATCTAATTTTCTGAAGCAATTGCTCTGTACATCTTGTTTTGTAAATTCTTAAACAATGTCGATTCGAAAAGTGACGACTGTACAGTCCTTTTCCAGGCCCTTCGAAACTCATTAGCGCAAAAAGCTGCTAAACGTGTCAGGAAACTTGACTGATTGGCTCAATGCATAGATCCCCAAGCTGTTTGTCAAAAGAACCAAATAATTCCACAACATTTATCAATATTTTCACAATGACGTAAATTGGCAAAAACAAGGTATCCTTTTTCTTGTCTACACGTGCGTGAGTAAAAAATCCCTTGAAAATTGGGAAGGATACTACATTCATAGTCGCCAACGAAGACGAAATGATCGAACTGCTCAAAAGAATTATCTGTCAAAGTAAAAACAACGATTCGAGATGAATATTGCTAAAACCAAGCTGATATTCGATAGAAGCAATCAGCTATTCATATCGGTTAATCATCCGGATCTGAAGAGGGTTGAAGAATTTCTAAATAGACGGGGTGAAATGGGTTGGCTAAAAATGCGATGCCAAAACTATCGAAAATTTAGAAAACAGGGGGATATCCAAAAAGACAAAAAAAAAACGTTTGGTGCAGAGTCTGGTATTCTCAATTTTCAATTACGACGTAAAGGTGGACATGTAAAATATAATTGTGATTCCTTTGAAATGTAATGCTGAGAATACCATGAATCGCTAAAAGCACAAACGTGTCTGTCCTAAAAGAAATGGGGAACGACAAAGAAGACCGGATTTCCACCATATGTCTCAAAAGGATTCTTCGATACTTTGGGCATCTCGGCAGAAGAAACGATATCCTGGAGGAACTCGTCGCGCTTGGAAACGTACAAGGACGCAGTGGAAGGGGCAGGGCGCCCACCAGCTAGAGCAACCAAGCGAAGACCATCACTTGGATCTTTAACTCTAACTAAACTCGTCGTCAAGTACGACCAGGAGAAGGAAAACTATGAAACCACTAAAGAAAACCTCTCGGACCACCGTGAGTTAGGAATTGTCTCATCCTTGCGTGAGCCTGGAAATAAATATTTCTACCGTCAGCAATGGTGCAGAGATGCGACTATCTTGGGCTCACTGGCTTCCGAAAGTCAAATGTTGCGACAGTACCTTCAGCCGTTTCCGCCACAATACCACTTACACCCTACATATTTGACTTGTCCTGTAGGTCTCAGGCCGTAGTCAGAACGAAGAAACTCGTTCGGACGGAAGCAATGCCACACTCGGTGGCTGTTGTCTACCGGCCTTAAAAAGGGACCCGTTCCTTCCTAATGCTAGCGAATTAAACCGCACCAGGATTACGGACCCAACACACGTAGTTCTTGATGGAATGCTCCGGTAGGGCGGAGGCAACTCCAACATCGACGAGCACGCGAAGAATGGCAAAGTAAAAGCCATACGAAATCATCATCATTAACTTTATTTCAAAGGTGTTATAAAGTGACGTGGTAAAGAAAATCGTACATTGTGTAATTGAATGTGCGTCAAAAAAGGATTCGTCATTCAGCATTGTAATCTATGGTTGATGATATTGTAGCAGGTTCGTGGGTTTGAAGGTTGATAGAATTAAAGAGAAGAACCGTTGGAGTTTCATAAAAACAAGGAGCTGAAATGCGGAAGATGCACAACACGATTATTGACCGACTGTTTCTAATCAGTTTAAATTTTGTATTAAATGATCTGCGAGTGACTCCACTATGTTTGTATAAATATTGGATGTTTATGAGCTTAAACTAATCAATTATATTAACCTAGCAGTGACGATGGCATTTGGCAGCCTATTTGGCAGCCCAACTTTTTTTATATAAATCCTACATGTCGCAAACTTTTTGTATTTGTATAAACCGTTTGTGTCCGCAGTTGCGAAAACAAAATAATATTGTTTTACAATGGCACGGGTGCAGTGTTTTTCATCGCTTCGTACCGGATATGAGCGAGAAAAAACATCGCGCATGTGCAAGTGCGAGCGAGAAAAAACATCGTGATGTGCACGCGGTGAAACCACATGCGTTTATATTTTTATTTTTAGATAAATCTATTATTAAAACAAATGTCAAGGTATTGTCGAAGAATTTATCAATATCTTGTCTTGAAATTTTTGGAGTATACTTTCATACATTCATTTCACACACAATATACCCCATCGGCCAGCGGCGTTTGTTTCGAGCCGTCGTGACGGATCGGTTAAGCAAATGAATTACATTATTGTGATCTTTGATGCATCGACGTCGCCGGTGGCCACCCAGCAGCCGTAAAGGATATCATTATGTTGACGACGGCCATTCCCGATAACTATATTTGACCATAATACAAATAAACACCATAAATTAATGACATTTACGTTTACTTTTAATGCATTCAACAGATAAGTGGCGTCTAGACAAACTCTCCTTGATTTTTTATCGGCCGTTATACAACAAGTTGTCGCTGTTAATTCGCGCTGAGCGACAATCTGCAAGAACGCGCGGTTAACACCGACGTTTACCTGCCTTATCATAACACCTGTAAAATCCGGCGCCGATTATCGACTAATTACCATAGTGCCCAGACTACGCCTACGATACAATACACGTAATGAAGGAGCGAAACAATCGAGAGCCATTCGATCATCTCGCGGATGTTGACAATGTTAAACGCAGATCGACATCAGAGGGCGCCGCCGCGCTATCGACATTCCTGATAATTTTGCACAACTGCAAACAATTATTTGCAGTAATTGAATTCATGTTATTAATTACGAATTAGTCACGAGTCTGTGTTGATCGACGATTTTGGCGCCGGATTTTCTTATAAAAATGTGTCGTTGCCACGGGGGCAGAGATAGTGAACAGCTTCTAAATTTATTGAGGTATAATAAGGTGGGCGAGGATTAATCAGAATCCTTGTTCTTGGGTCGCGTGCAGTCAAGTGGAATCTGGTTCTGCCCACCCCTGTCCGTGAGATAAGTCGGGTGTGTTATGCCTTATCAACGCTGAAGTGCATATCAGATAGGTTCAAGGAGAGACAGATGCATTTTTAACAGTCATTCAATTGAATGTGCAACAGCTAGTGGATTACGTTCACTTCGTGCCGATACAAAACGACATCCTGATGCATGAAATTTCAACTTCCGGATTAATAAGTCTTCTTGCGACATTTAAAACTTGCATCGCTAATTAATTTGCACAATTAAGGGGAAAGGAAACGGAAGCCGTGCAGGAAATTAACATCAGTTTCATAGACGTACCATTGCGATCGGCACAATTAACATCGATAGAAACAGTGCTGCAGATCAAAACGCGTTAATTGATCACGTGTCACTGTTGTCTTGCAGTTAGAAGGGGTCCGGTCCGAAAGTGTATCTGCAGATTCTGCGACGGTGGGTGTTGTCGGCACACCTACGCGTTTCTTGTACGGCGACTGGTCAACTGGGGGGGTACCATGGCGCCATACCCGTGAGAGATCTCGGCCTCCGATCCCCGAGATGTCCAGCAAATGAGAAATTCGGAATGCGAGGGTGTTCAGCAAAACGGATTTAATTACAATATTTAAAAATTAATGGCAAATCTTCAGCATTCCGCTTCAGAGCCAAAGGGCGTGAACCGGCGTAAATTAACGGTGTGCCATTCATCTCTCGCGAATGCTAATGAACAATATTAAAAAATCGTTTGAATGATTTATCATCATCAGTGCTAATTTAACATATTCGTGCAAAAAAAAAATGTTGACGGTCTCATCTTCAAAAAAAGCGAGCTTCGTTAATAATATACAGGTAGAGCACGATTTAATTGAGTTAATCTCGAATTCTTATACATAAAACATGGTTGTACAAAATAAAAAAAAATATATTCATCCGATTCTCTCTCACAAGATTTTAAAATGTTACAAGAAAAAGACCCTTATATTATATTATTCGATCAATGTTATGAAAACTTTAAAAAAGCCTACGTATTCGCCATAGCATGAAAAAACAGGGCTACGCACCGTTATTTTTTCTGAATTTCATTCCGGTCCAATTAAAAAAATAATCGTATTTTTGTTCGGGGCTGTGAAACGGAAGTGAATCGAAAACCTAAACCCCCTAAATAAACATTTTTTTTACGTCGGAACGAAACCCCTGAGCTGAACCGGTTTATTATCCATTTTTAATATAAATAAAAAATTATCACTGGGAAGTAAACAGAAAACTGAAAAAAAACAGCTATTTTACCGGAACAAAAACTGGAACCTATATTGTTTTTAATAAAGCCGGAACGAAATGTTTTACCAACACTAAGGAGATTGAGATTCTAAATCAGTTTACAGTTAACCCTCCTATAACGCAACCACCTGTAAATCGCTGTTTTCTACAAATTCTAATAATTTTAAGCTAAATTTAGATATTTCGTAAATCTATAATACATTGCCGAGCGAAATAAAGATCAATGCACTTTGGTTGACAAGGAATTTTGTAAAAAGGAGCGATTTAGAGGAAACGCTATAGGAGGGCTGACTGTAGATATACTTTATTATTATCTGTCAAAAAGATTTCAAGTGTTTTGATGTGCTAGATATTTTTTTTATATCTATTAAATGTTGGGGAAAAAAATGTAATCAAAAACATAAAAGGACGACGATTTGGATGGCATTGAGGAGATAGTCAGAATCGCCGAAGGAACTAAGCCCCATAAGGAAGTTTCAGAAGTGCTTCGAAGGAGGGGACCCGAAAACAACCGAGTCGTCCGAAGCGTCTACCAAAGACCTCATAATTTCAAGTTAACACTTTATGAGCCGTTCACGCCTTTTGGCGTGATTTTGTAGCCAAGCGTTATGAGCCGTTCACGCCTTTTGGCGTGAGAGCCATACTTGGCATTTTTTTTTCTGATAACGATGCACAATGTAATTTTACTATTTGACCACAGATGGATACACGTGCATGTTAGCTAGGATTATCATTACATGAAACCATGCGGCCCCAGGCTAGGTTTGATCTAAAATCTTGCGTCTCATAAAGTGTTAAGATATTGATTGATTCTTTATCAATATCTTGACTTATTTTCAGAATAAAAATAGTTATTCGTGATATGCTTCATAATTTGGTCGATATTTTGAATTTTTAACTCATATTTGACGCGTAAATGACAACGCTCTCCCAATATGTGTCACTCGTACATTTCACTCGCACTTGGCACATCGAAACGGATGCGAGCGAGAAAAGTTAAAGAAGAAACTTGATATCATGTAATACATAAAGAACACGAAATTTTATTATACGCAGAATATTACCGCATCAACAATTATCTCCGTTCAATACAATATGACAGTTTTAATACAATTTTTGAATGTGGGTAATTTTAGTTGTTTATATAAAAAAAAAACCTCTTTCTATATCCATCAGATTTCTGATTCGTCCTCAGAGACATTGTTATCGTGTCCACATATTCTGCAAATGCAAATCAGTGCTAAAACAATATTATGCACACGGCCACAGACGCATAAATCAGTCAATTTTGATTATCTTGTATTTTATCGAGGCTAAATCGATAAGGTATTTATAAGACTGCCTCCGGTTTTGCATCCCAGTGCATTACACATAAAAAAAGGCATCCAGATTTTGTTTTATATATAATTTTTAATAATAATCCGAGGCAAATTGCCAAGAACAAGTTGGCCAACGGGCAGATATCCTATAATAAATAATGCACGATGCACCGAGTTTTGCATATTCATATCTTGGACATGAGTTGTCTTATCGCAAGAGCGGCACGGTGTTAATAGTAGCAGAGTGTGTGGTTTTTTTTAACGTTTTGTTTTTTTCAAAACAAACAATTTCTAATGGTCGAATTTTGATTAATTGAAATCGTGACCGTTACACAACTCGTATTTATGCCAGATAGAAATTGGAAATTCGACGACCGAGACTGGTTATATACGTATTTTGGATGCCGCACAGCATAAACAATAAAAAAAAAATGATTACATCTCAAACGAAATAGTATTAATACATTGTTTCAATATCGACAAGAGCCGTTTATTGATCAAAGATCTCCGACTCGCGAAAATAAACAAGATCACAGAATCCGCTACCGGATATCTAACATCGAAACATTGCAGATCGCATATCGCGCTGCAGTATCTCCCCGTGCCGACTTTAATTTGTTTATCTAGAGACCAATCTCCGTCTAATTTGGCACTATCGCCGCAATCTAAACACTTGGAAACATTGCGCGAGAGAAAAAGCAATTACTGAGCCGAGCGGAGACACGAGAAACGCGTCTCTGAAATTGATAATTCATATATGGTGATGAGGGAAAAGACCCGAGTGTGACGGATGTGCAGAATTTAGCACGAACCCGGAGGAGGTCCGTAAATAATGTGTTCGAGACATCGCGGACGTGTGCAAGTGTTGCTCCAATAAAACGGCAACTTTCCAACAACGCGGCCGCACTGAATATCAAATATGACAGCCCACCGGGTATCTGATCAAATATGCAGTCACGGTCATCCGTGGATAATGGAATAGCCATGGAGAAGTGATCCGAGTGTACGGTAGCGGCCTATGCACTGGCGAAACGAGAATGCTCCACGGTTAAACTGTAATCGTAGAGAGAGCCGTTGAAGACTTTGATTTAAAGTACCAACGGTTAAATCGGCTAGTTCTTCAACTATCCCAAAACGTTACATCAATTAAAATATTGAGTATCACAATAATATGAAACGTTTAACCACTACTTCCTTATTCATGTCATAGCGTAATTATTCTAGTTTTAGACAGTGTTGACGATCCCCTTCCTTCTTGGACGGTCCTAGTCTATTCTTCGTGTCAACGGCCAAGAGAGAAAAGTGTTTGCAATAAAACCGCATATCACGTCCCCCGCGGTATGGACATAAAAGAGGAGCCCTTACGTCACATGTGAGACAGGTTCCTTTAGCTTCGACTGTCATTCGAGAGTAATTAGAGATTAATCTCTTAATTATTGCTGGCGTCCTGCCGCTCGACCTTAAAATCCAACTGAGGACCGTCAGTTTTTACTTGAAAAAAACAGCCCCGTTGTCGTCGGTGCCACTACAATTTGCCCAATCGAGTGCGAATCTTTGGCAACTTTAAAATCACGCGTCCGCGAATCGGCTCTGTATCAGTGGCAAGAGAGGATCCTCCTCCAAAGGGCGGACTGCCTATCTCTTCTTTCGCGATATCAGAGCCAGGCTTAATTGTAGCTGGCTTCAAGGCTAAGCTTAAAGAGTTTAAGCTTGTAGCATCTCCACATTGCTGGTCGTCTGTCAGGATTACAGTCACGTTATGTGGTCCTGTCTTTACCTGGACGCTGCGCGTCACGACCTACCCTATGCTGTCCGATGCGGCATTTCCCCTACGGGTATCCCGGTGGAGGACCCTATCGGACACATTGACCTGGTCAGCGATGTAATTTACTACAGCGCATTTGCTCGCTTTGCATCGACTTTCGGAGATTTGTGCAAAGCCACTTTCCCTCTACCTTCTCCCTTTTCTTAAAAAAAATTAGAATTAAATTTTAACATCACGCGTTTCAAGAAAAAAACTGCTATTTTTGCACCGATGGAACCGGCCCTAAGCCGGTATATATGCGGTGTGGGTGGATGGTAAGGGATGGAACTGTGTCGGACCGGTCTGACACAACTTCATCCTGAGTACAAAGTATCATTCGAGAGTGCAGTAAGGCCCATATGCTCAACGAGTGAGTATCTCGTGGCTGGCAAATGATGATGATAATGATGATGATATAGGAATAGCTTATCCAATTACGGCTGCAGGACATCTATTAAGTATGGTTTTATTCTTAATCATCCATGGAATATTCAACATTCTACAATTTCAGACGGTTATTGTTTGCAACTTCCTCGTCTATGATCCATATGTGAACCAGACTACCACCGGAGAATTGAAACGCAGAGGAAAAGTCGGCTATCTTCTTGAAGTATTACCAATTTCGAACATATTTTCAACAACATCAAGAAAGTTATCTCTCTGTCAATACGCATCCACAACGTAGATCCAGAGAAACAATACAGTTTAGGAAAATCTGAGCATCATCACTATGGATCATCAAAACGTTAGAGAAGGTTGAGTGCTTCAAGTCCCATAAATGCCCAAAATTAGCAAAATTTCCATCATAGCTTTTCCGATAATTCTTTGTCTAGCTCGACATCGATTTGTTTCCGGTGGGTCTTACGTCGAGTTTAACTCGACATTTAAATAATATGTAATTAAAAATGAGCCATTGAACAACTATATCAATTTAGTTGTATTTTACGTATTTAAATATAAAAGATGATCAATTATTCTTAAATCGTAAAAACTTAGATAGAATCTTGTTTGTGGCGTCAGTCACCGATGACTGACGGTATTAACTATAATAATCTTCATATTCTCTTATAGATTTAATTTTTTTAAACATCATACGTTAAAACTCGGTTTACAAATTACTGACAACACTTGTGAACTATTTCTTAAAATTAATACCTGTCAGGCACCGCTGAATGATATGATACGTGTAAAATCATCCGTCACGGCGGCTCGAAAACAACAACGTCGTCCGAAGGGGGTATCTCAGATAAGCAATTCTTCATCAATTCATCAATAGTTATTCATGATATGCTTCATAATCTGGTCGATATTGGCACGTCTCATTAGCACATTTCACTCGCACTCGACACATCATACCGAATGCGAGCGAGAAAAAACATCGCGCCCGTGGACAACAAAAGCGACAATTATTGTTGTTTTTTTGCATATTGCAGAAAATAAAGAATAATGATTATTTATAATATTTATTCTGTAGACTTTTTTAGACAAATACAAAAAGTTTGTGACATGTAGGATTTATATTAAGAGAATTATTAAGAAAAAAATAAATAAACTGGGGAAAATTTTTAAAAAATAGCCCAATTCTATTTACATAACCTTACAAAAGAATTAATGATTAGAATATTTTTGACTATTATGACTAACAAGAAAAAACTATCCGATAATTAGTGAAGGGGAAAAAATAAATTGTAATAATGTTAAAAACAATTACGATCTGCTATTTTTTTATTTATTTTAGGACTACAGGGGATTAAACTATCTCAAATTAAGAAAAAAAGCGTTTGACATGATCAATTTAAATTCTTGATACATTTTTTCAGAACACTTTTTGATCAGCTGATGCTGAAATAAAGAAATTACCGTGGAATAAGAATTATATCTCCATATGGATTCTTATTTCCCACTGTTTGGTTCTACAGAATCTTTAAAATATCCCTTTAAAGTAGAATATCTATAAACTAGTTGTGGATAAAAATATTTTATATCTTTGTTATTACAAATCGTATAATTTATTAGGCATTGTCTATGGTGGTCCATTATTTCACCATTTAAATTTATTGATAGAAAGGGCCTTTACACAATCCTCTGGATTATGCTGTATTTGTAACAACTACATATGAAATTGATTCAAAATTTATAATCGATGTAAATATTTACAAAAAAAATAAATCACCACTCTCACTCGTATCGCAGTCGTCTCTGTCAGACTCGCCCAATAATTCACGAATTAAAATAATCGATTTAAAACGTGTAAACGAAACGACCAAATAATTAACAGCGAACGGCTAATCGTTTTTTTCGCATTGCCGAAACGCCGCCTGTCAAAAGTATAAATTTTGCGATCGGCCCGGTGCCAAAACTGGCACACGGACCAATATTTTGACCATATGGTCAACAAGGTCGAACCGGGTCGCGGTTTAATGCAAATTCGTCTCCACGGGCGCTGGGCCGTCGGTCATCGTCGCGCATTGCACTTGGGATTGATTGCCGTTTCAACAATTTCATTGATGATGATGGATATTAACGCAGGCTAGATCGCGCGAGGCGAGACGAATTTTATGCAAAATCGAGACTAATAATTGCGAAGAGAGTAGCGATGACCGATTCAACATACTGAATCCATAGCCCAATAACCGTTTTAAATGTTTATATCCGACAACATTTTGACACTTGAATACTATTAATTGCAAGTATGAAAAAAAGTAATTGAATATAATTTTCGACAGGTGTCCGGAGTACGATGACAAAACTGTCAATTCTAATAACTATAATTTGACACCGGCGGGTGTACGTGATCATTTCGAACTATCGTTCAATGGCCATTTTTTTTTAATATCTCATTTGCATATTCTGAGAACAGGTTGAATTTTGTCATATTTATGATTTGCATGGAAACGCCATAAAAATAATTCAGCACTGCAGCGAGAGAGGTGTTAATCACTTAATTATAATGCAATTAATACGACGGTTGTTTAAAAATTCAGACATAAAGATTATGCATAAAGATTAACCAATCATCATTTCTAATAAAAATTCTATCAACGACTATCTTATCTTATCTATTAGGAAACCATTGCAATAGTTAATAGTGGCCTTACATTTAATCACATAACTTCATCTATTAATGAAATAGGACAGTCAATGCATGCTGAAAATAATTATGGCTGAAATCTAAATCTAATCCGGGGACGCAGCGTCCATATGGCCAGATTGTGCGGCGCACACAGGCGTGCGCCGCGACGCGCATATTGGGGAAAAATTGAAAAATATTAATTCACTCAACTTTCTTAACCCTTTCAATGCGGCGGGTCTAAACACGATTCTGCATCTGAGTGGGGCGCCGTTTTGGACCAAATTATTTTTATGAGGTAAATTGCACCACCGCTTCCACCGCTTACATTAGACCATTTTCACAACAACTCTAAAAAATATCAATTGCTCAAACAGAGATTAAGTGAGAAAACAAGCAAGCGAATCAAACTTCAAAATGCGAAATGCAATTTCCTCATATAATTCAATACATCCGTACATCGCAAAAGGTGGAAATACAATCGCTACTTCATTTATATTTACATTACGTGGTTCCTATAAATTTCGCGATATGTTGTATATTTTATTGATAGCCAGGTTTATTAGCTGGATTTTAAACAATATCACTTAACCTTGTCCAGTTTATATGTAACACAAGTTATGCCTAAAGACCCCGCGCATGCAATAAGGCCGCACCCTGGACACGATTTGTATGCGCATGTACGTCATGCGCCCCGCACTGAAAGGGTTAAAATCCATAAAAAAACGATTTAAACCCTAATTCGTTTCCAAAAAAATGTTTTTTTTATTGTAGAGAGGGGTATAAGGGCCCCAATTAAAGTTCTGCACACAGGCGCCGGACACTAGCGGTGCACCACTAATCTAATCAACCCAGGATAAATGAAAAACATTGAAAAATGCTGAGTATTAATGAAACATCGACATATTAGAGTTGCCAATGATTACAATTCAAGGAATTAAGAAGCAGCGTAAGAACGTATAAACGTCTGCGAAAATGTGAACCTTGAAATGAAGGAAGAAAGATTCTGCAACATTAAACAGGGCTAGAAAAACTCAGAATTGGTTCGAGGATAACTTTTTTAACCATGTTAGCCATCGTATACGGCCTCTATACTCGCCTGACTGCAATCCTTTTGACTATTATGTGTGTGGCACGGTTTATAGGATCACTAATAAAACTACCTATAACAATAAAGGTAAGCCGAGGAAGAGAATCTGCCAGGCATTTCAAAATGTATCTCGCGAGGTTAAAAAGAGCGCCTTTTCTCGCTTCCGGGGTCATTTGGAGGCTGTTATTAAAGCTGCATTCAATAAAATCGATATATAAAGCATTACTTACTCGCGCATACTGTGAGTCAGGGATGGCTCGTCCATATACAATGCGGAGTTGCAGCACCCCCAATCAAAATATGTGATCATATATAAGAAAATATAAATTAAATTTATATTTAGCGGTTTAGAGCAAGAGCGCTCCCTGCTCTTATGCGCTATCAGCGTCGTGTATTGGATGGATGCGGGGCAACAACGGGGTCGTCGGTAAGCGATGTGTTGCGCTGCGACTCGGAGCAGTCCCCGCCATATACTAAGTAACTTTTCAAATATTTTTTTTTAATTTTTAATCTTTAATAGCACCCTAAAATAATTTACACACGAGCCGCCACGAAGAACGTTCGCCTCGTCAAAAATTATTAGGTTAATATTTTTGCAAAAAGTCCTCGCATAAATTGATTCTCGAAAGTCGGCGAATTTATTCTGAATGTGATTTATGTGCAACAAATCGATGCAATTACCACAACGAATGCGCATGCACTGAAATGCATCGAATCGCATGCGCGTTTGTTTCACTTAAAAAAATTAGCATTTGCGCAATTTGTGACTGCACCTCGCGGGCAAACGTTTATGCAGGTAATTTGCGTCGCGACGCATTGTCGCCGAAAGATCTATTTGCGATATTGCAGATCGAAGCAGCCGATAGGCGCCGAGCAGAAAGTGGTTACTGCAAAAGAATGTGAGAGTAAAAGTCACAAGAATCCGTTATAAAATGCGCAATACGCGAGTTTTACGCATTTTTTTTAACAATTCAGACAATAACATATTTTTGCATTTAAACATGTATATAATAATTAAATATATAAAGAAATTTCATAAAATACTGAGAAAATCTGCGAATGATACTTAATAGATTATTCTGGGAATTGTATTGACATTATGTAAAGTGTTATTTTTGCAAAAGAGAGAAAATTAATAAACATAATATTATACCTAGAGATGACCCAGCATACCGACGGATCAAATATTCTAGGAAATTGCATCGTTGCGTGGAAATCATTGCACAGTCTGCAAATATTCTACTAAACCACCGCAAAAGCAAATAAATTCAACCTTATTTACGATACTGCAAATCACCTCGTGAACTTTTGACACTAACTTATTGCAATATTTACTTTTCCATAGATCAGTTACGGTGAACAGATTGATTGCCGTGCTAGAAAATGAAAATGCTGCACTATTAATCTTGACATAATTTGAAAGCTAATATATCCTTAGAAGAATTTATTTATTTTTTTATTTGTGGATACAACAGATTTGACTACTGTGTTTCCTGAAAATAAGGTCAAGCATGATTTTTCAAGATGGTTGTAATATAAGCCCTATCCCAAAAATAATCGCTAAATAATAAAATGTCTATAATTGTCATTTGATTTAATAGTATATTTAAAGGAAATACTATTTTAAACTCCAGATAACAAGTGCTTGAAAGAGCATCGTGGAGATCTTACAAGGCAATCATTTTGCTGTCGGTTATTCGAATGATCTAAAAATGGTGAGCAGAGAATAATAACCTTAATTAACAGGTAGACGAAAGGAATGCTAAGAAGCACAAATTTGGATCGGGCCATTATTTCCTGAGCTAGAAGACATTCTCTGAAAATGGATTGCTGACAAGAGAATAAAGTAAATAGCTATATAGTTGTTATTTTTCCTCTTACTTCCTTCGGCCATCTGAACTAAAATCTCTTCGAGAAGATCGACATTACTGTTCAAGTCAAATACTTTCGAATGGAAGTAATTGACTATATCGAAAATATAATGAAGAAAATTCAGTGTGGAAGCTTTGTGAAACCTAGTCTGTATTTAAAGAAAAATAAATCAGTCCTAAATTCGGGGTTTGATTAAATCATGGTAATATTTCAGATGATGTTGTATATAAAATAAGTCTTTCTTGTCTTCTAAAATTCTGTGTCCTTTTGTCCATGCCCAAGTCATGGATTTTACGATTAATATGGTAATTTTGGTAATATCGCTGCATATGGTTTATGAGCGTCCGTGAGAGATCCTGCACTCTACATTACCCAGGAAGGCAGGCTTCTTCCAAGTGTCTTCTAACTTTCAATACATTGCCATAGTATTGTAGAACACATCTCAAGAATAGGGTAGATACCAAGACTTCTAAATTAACAGTGGCACAGGTGTCCATATCAACAAGGTTTTTCTTTCCCGATTAGATTAGCTCGGAGACTAAAATAAATTCTAAGTGAACCAATGACATGAACTTATTCCAAAAAAATGATTCGACGACAATAACGATGTGTCCATGTGGACACTAACGTAAACTAAAGTAAAAAAAAACTAGGACTTCAGAAGAAATCAGAGGAAATCAGCTATTCAGATCCGTTAATCTTCCGGATCTGGAGAGGGTTGAAGAAGTTCTATATCTCAGATCTCTACTTACGAGTAACGGAAATAGTGAGCCAGAAATAAAAGGGTGAATTAGGATGGCTCAAAATGCGATGTCAAAGCTTTGGACAATTTGGTAAAACAGGGAGTTATCCAAAAAGACAAAAAAACGCGTATGGCTGAGGTTTTCCTGAAGGGCCCGCTCTACGGTGAGTCTAAATGTAGACTACCTCTGACGAGCCATTGTGGCAACCATCGCATCTAAATACTCCTTGGACAAACATGCGACCAATACCTAATAGGGCAAGGGTAGTGTGTTAAGGGAGGAGTATCTCGCTCCGACCTGGCCAGCGTAAGTCACAAAAGCCTTGTAAGCAGGGATGGAGGAGACAAGGTCCTGGTGACAGACGGGGCCAGGGGACTGCCTCACTACATTGAGCATCGTCTCTCTCTAAAAAAAACGCTTAGTGCAGAATATGATATTCTCAATTGTTACATGGATTTGCATTTTAGGAGAACATGAAAAAGAAAATTGACGCCTTGAAATGTGGTGCTGACGACGCCTTCTACGAATACCATGGACCGCTAAACGTATAAACGAGTATGTCCTGAAAGAATTGGGGAACGACAAAGATGATCGACCTTCTAAAACATGTCTCAAAAGAGTTATTCGATATTTTGGACATATCGCTAGAAGTAACAAGAGCCTGGAAAAGGTTAGGTTGTCCACCCGCTGAAACAGGCAAGTGAAGACCCACACAGATTGCACCGTAGTAGCTGGATAATAGTAGGATCCTGGAGAGCCAAAATCACAAGAATGGTCACGATCCTCAGACATGAGGATGCTGACTCAAGAAGACCCATAATCCATATTAAGACCGGGTCTTATTTGCGGGGAAGCACGATAAATCGATATCCTGGTACTATGTGCCGTGCGTTTGAATGTAGTGAGATCGTTTAATCTTCGTCGTGTCAATTAAGCGCGATTGCTTCAGGTTTCTTATTTTCTGGTCGAATCCCGGAAAAAAGAAGGCGCCACTCGATAATTCCGCCCATACACGTTCGCGGCCGACAGTCGCTCCGTCACGACGCCGCCGCCGATTGGCCAATGGGAGCCATCGCTTATTAACAAGTGGCACACGATCGAATTTGCCCGATCGCCGTCGATAAGTTCCTCGAGGGCACGATTAGGCATTGCCCAACGAAGGACCCGCCGCAATTACCCAGAGATGATTGTCTCTTCGGGTGGATGGTGGCGCCTTCGGCTTGCACAAGACAGGTTGCGGTTGCCGCCGCAGTGACAGGTTGTCGGCAAATTTCTTAATGCGTGGGCAGACATATAAAATTGCAGAAATCGTTGCTCACTAACGTCTATATCTGCGCACTCAATGGGGGCTGACAGGTATGCAAATCGGGAGGTCGATGTTAAATCATAACTCCATTTTTTTCCCCCTCTCGATCGTTTCAGCCATTGTCGCCGCCGTTAAGCGTCGGCTGTCTGCCTGAATGCTGAGGCGTAATGGATCGGTGTTAATTGCGCCAAAGATTCTTTAAATCTCAATAATAATATATAAACGCTTTAATATAATAATCGATGGTTTGGATTAACGTGGTATTTCAACAAAATCCTCCATATGCGAGTGTTAAACATGGTTTTTAACCAGATTGTAATTTATGGATTTTCTCAAATAACCGACAGATCCACGATAATGATCCGACATAATATATAACACCATTAAAATTATAGTAATTTTCCATCCAGACGGAATGGACGAACCGGTCCGGAGTCTCTCCTAATACAGATCGACCAATGCGTTCGATGGCACGAATGCAAAATTAATAAACATGGCGGGGGACACAAGAAATGGCAACAAATCATAGACAAAGGTGACAGATAGCAGCCACCTCACAATAAATATTCGCCATAAATGGCTATCGATAATTTCTAGAGCGGCCTCTAGATGGCAATTTGCGAGCATGGAGTCGTGGCCGACGTGACGTTGGGCCACAATGCAAACGTCACGTCGGCGCGAGATTGCATTAACGGCCAAGGATGATTACCAATTAGATCGAGGGTTAGAGTGGCGGTACTGTTGCAGCCGAAGGCCCGCAAGTCCCGCGTCTGAACGACACAGACTTCCTACTCCCACAATGCAGATATTCAACATTCCGTTTACCGAAAAAGCATTCCAGGCCGACAACGGCCACGGGTTGAGACGTGTGATTTAGCGCCACCAATGTGTTTGCGCAATAACTCGTGTCCGACCACGGTACGGTAGTCAATTTTGCAAAATTAAAAATTGCTAAGTGCCAACCGCGAATGTCAAAAAGTGGGCGGTGTTACAAATCCATCCGTTTTAAATTGAATGCAGTTATTCACCACCTCCAGAATCCAGTGGCCGGGAGATAGATAGCCAACACTGTTTGCTATTAAAGTGCAAATATTAACCGAGAGTCGGCGACTACCACTAAACAACTCAATACGGACAACGTTTGCTTTAATTTACATAAATTTGTATAATGCAAAAACATGATTATCTACGAAGTTCAAGAGATTTTTAATATATTTAACATGAGGGTATATACACAAACATTTTTTTAAAGAATAGTCTTCCCTGAAGCACTCTCAATGTGATTATTCACCACTATCCAACGCAAGAAATGATAACCTGAAGAAGATTTTCATGAATTTCGCAAAACTAGAACGATTACGTCAAAAGCACAATTTACAACGCAGTGGTTATTGGTTGAATATTATTGGCGATCCTTCATATAACATCATAATAATATATGAAGGATCTCCAGGAAATTTTATTAAAAAAAATATATAATAACAATCCGATCTAAACAGCGAAGATTACAAAATTAACTCATTGTCTACGGGGTCGTAGATTCTACGTCAAATGCGTTTTTGTGTATGTCCGGGGCGCGCATATCACACACTAGCCGACACTACGCGTTTGATCAGTTGTAACTTTTACAACGTTTTGTTTTTTCAAATATTTAATAGTTGTACCAATACAGAAAAAAACTCAGACCTTGGAAAGATTTCTCGGCAATGTATGCGCATATACAGTCAACCCTCCTATAACGTTTCCTGTAAATCGCTGCTTTCTACAAAATTCTAATATTTTTAAGGTCAATTTAGATATTTCGTAAATCTATAATACATTTACGATATGTTGCTTTGGTTGACAAGGAATTTTGTAAAAAGCAACGATTTAGAGGAAACGCTATAGGAGGGCTCTAAAACCATTTATTCGAAATAATTTATGTTTTTTTTACAAGAAGGCAATTCTTTAATATTTAATATTTACTCAAAAATGAATACCATTTAAGAATTTATTTATTTATTCCACTGTTATAATCTTTTATTTTTCGTCAGCCGATCTAATATAAGGTTTTCTTTTTTTTAATAGTTTCCTATCGGTAGGATACTTAGTTTAATTTTTGATGAATAAATCCTTACTGATGTCATATCGTAATTGTTCTCTTTCGGGGCTATAGGAGCAACAGCTGTTGTGGATAATAAAAAATAGCCTATCCCAGTGACCCAACGGCTATATAAATAATCAAAAGACCATATTCAAACCATGATTTATAAATAATTCAATTCGGCTCATTTCCAAAAAGTTTGGTGACTCCTGCTATAAGATATATTTTTTTATTAACCATTCGCTTCGTAGGCAATATGTTAACCGTTTGAGTACCGTGAAATGTTAAGCTAGGTGACATTTATATACCGCGAATATTTTATATTTTTTAAAAAATAGGACTTATCGAATTTATGAATATTTTATTTATAAATTGATATATATTGTTTGAATTTTTAATATCAAACAGTGGACATTTTAACGTTATTATACGTATTTTACGGTATTTGCGTCGTCCCCACGCGGAGGACACATGTGTCCTCGCGGTACTCAAACAGTTAAAGTAGAAATATGATGGGAAACATTCAGCAAACTCTCAATGCAACGAAGAGAGCTATGTTTAAGTATGCGTTAAGAGACACTGGATATTTGACCTAAAAATATAGGACATAATTGGAACCTTTTTTAGCATTTTTAATCCATAAGTAGCGATGAAACTTTATAAGAGATGTTATGTATATTTTGTTTCAAGGCAAAGAATTCTTTCAGATCAGAAACAGCTGTGCAATTAATTACCAGTCCGCGGTATTCTGCTGATCTTAGAAGAAGCTTAGAAAGTTATTTTCGCATTTCGAAAAAAATCAACCCTCGATGCAATTCGAAAACGATTTATTCGAATCCTTTGAAAGCTATGAGAGCGGAGCTTTTAGTCAGCAACAATCCCAATTCTTATTTCTACCTCGCAGTTTCCTATATTCGCGAGTAAAGACTCGAGATAAATAAATTCCCTCTCAGGATTCAGAAGGTTATCTAATCCGGATATCTGAATGAGATATCAATAGTGTGATAATAAAATACTAAGCTTTTTAATTAATAAATTATACACACAATATCCGCAAAGTACTTTAATAAAATTACAGTGTCAACTACCCTTACAAAGAGGGAGCTGAGAAAATATATCTTCGAAAGAGGCACCTCGAGTAAAATAATTGTGAAAAATTATGGTCGTAATAGTCACGGCCTTCAGACACGAGTCCCAGTAGGCTAGTGACACGCGATATTTCGCGGTGTTTGTAACCTATAAAAGTTTGCAAAATAGTATGACTTTTAGTTTTGTTATGTGATTATGTGATTAACAATGAGCAATGCACAATTTGTTATGAAAAGAAAAGCTTAAAGGTGAATTTTAATTATGTTTCAAATCGCCAAGTGGTATAGATATGATCATATATGTCAGTGGGGTGATGGTATTTGGAAGAATTAATTATAAACAGGTTCCATGCTAAATTATCTGCATTATACAATAACAGGACAGTGGCGAGTAAGTATGACCGCATACCGAATATGACCCCAGCACTAATTGCATATGGATGATGATGCAGGTTATACAAGCTTTGATCAAAAAATAATCGAAATTGTAAGGGCTGTGGACAAATCCAATATTATTTGTGACTGGAAAAGATTTTACTTATTTTGGTGCGATTTATTTATTTACGGAAAAATGGAAAATGACATTTTTTTTCGTTCAATACAACAAAGTTACGATGTATTAACATCCGTATTCGCGGGCAATTCGTAGAAGATAATATAAATTATGAAAGACGACGTTTTGTCGACGTTGAGGAGACGTCCCACGTCACGACCTACCCCATACTATCTGATGCGGCATATCCCCTATGAGTCTCCAGGAGAAAAGGCCCAATCAATCACATGGACTTGTTCAGCAATGAAACTTGGTCAGTTCACTATGTATCAAGTTGTTCAAAGCTACTTTACCTCTCCCTTCTCCATTTTTTTGAACAAATTAAGTTTATTTTTTAAAATTACGCGTTTCAAGAAAAAAACTGTCAGTGCACCGATTGAATCGATCCTTAGCTGGTATGTATGTTGTGGGTGGATGGCAAGGGATGGAAGTGTGTCATACCGGTGTGTCACACCTTCATCCTGGTACAAAAGACCGCAGTATTGCGTCTGAGAAGTGCTTTGAAGATTGGAAAAAGCACTGCCAGAAATGTATGATGTATCTGAAAAAGACTATGTATTTTAAAGGATACCGTATTCCTAGGCCAGGGATGGCAAACCTTTTCCACAAGTGGGTCCATTGGTATTTTTTATTAAATCCATGTGCCGGATCACATGGGTTTATTATAGAGAGGCTTACAAGTTTTATTAACATTCAAATTTACAAGCAAAATTATCGCTATTATAACCCTAATCCCACTCTAGCTCTTTAAAGATGTGGCGACATCTAGTGATATTAGTAACAGATTAAAAATCTTTTTTTTTGTTATTAAATGAAGGCTTTTTCAATCATATCTAAAAATTCAAGCGGGTTCGATAATTTCACACGCGGGTCACTTCGAGACCCGCGGGGTACTCGATCGCCATCCCTGGCCTAGGCGATCTAATTATCTTTGTCTTTCTCCATAAATTTGGTGAACTGGAACAATTCTGGGCCTCCCAACCCAGGTCCAGTTGCGATTGTTCCCAACCACCGTTTATCTTCCACTTTTCGCCTCGCGATGGTCAACAATAGGCGGTATTGGATCTTAAATATTCACGACAGAAGATGGACGTCTTCCCATCCAATCTAAGACTTTTTAAGTTATCATTTATCTAGCAAAATCCTTTTAAGACATATCATCGAGATTATATCTTGACATTCTCGGCGAGTATCCTTTCATCTAGTGAAGTGCTTAACATAACGAAATATTCTCTGAAGATACGGATTGAGAGCCTTATTCAATTGAAGTTGTGCCCTGTCTATTTTCGGACGTTGTTGGCCTTGTTTTTTCTCCATAAATTTGGCGAACAATTCTGGGCATCCCAACCCGATCCAATTGCGAATTTTGAATCAACACTTTATGAGCCGTTCACGACTTTTGGCGTGATTTTGTAGCCAAGCGTTATGAGCCGTTCACGCCCTTTTGGCGTGAGAGCCATACCCCCACTTGGCATTTTCTTTTCTGATAACGATGCACAGTGTAATTTTACTATTTGACCACAGATGGATACACGTGTATGTTAACTTGGTTATCATTACATGAAACCATGCGGCCCCCAGGCTAGGTTTGATGTAAAACCTTGAGGCGCATAAATTGTTAATGAATTGGGAACCACGTCAGATTTTTTCTTCCCAAAACACCGTTTACCTTTCACTACACTTTCCATGACGGTCAGCATAAGATAATACTTTGCTCCTCGAATGATGTGTCTAAAGTACTAAATTTTACAGTGTCCAGAAGCACCTGCTTCTTGTAAAGGAGTTGAAGGACGATTGTCGTATTGACGTGTTCTGTCCACGGAATCTTCAACATTCTTCAGTAGCACCACGTTTCAGACACCTTTCAGTCGTTTATTATTCGCTACCATGTTTGTCCATGTTTCAATTTTTCATACCCCTGTTCTATCAAAAGGGATGCCACCCAGAATTCGAGACCGTTATCAATTTTCTCTGCATTTAGATGTACTAGAGATGCAATGGTTTCTCTTAGCCTTCTGCGCAATTAATATTGATGAATAGTATTTATTGAAATTAAACGATATTATTCCGGCTTAAGAAATTACCGCCAAAAGAAATGGCACACGCGACTTAGCCGTTGAACTTTGCACAATACCAGTTTTGCAAATGTGAAGAATAATGACTGTACAACATTATACACACATGCTTGGCTATAATAACAAATGATCCGTGTTCAATGCATTTATGCACGAGGGCCCGGTCCTGTTGCCCACACGCATCATCATCGTCGCACCGCGAAGAGAACGGGTATTGCACCGGCAACACCAATCTTCCAGATGTCTGCGCCGTGACAGATGGACGGATTTTCTCTAAATACGTATCGAATCGATATTCGTTCGAACCGCGGTGTCGATGTTGGCGCGTTTTGTAATCCAGCGGTTGCCAACGCGTCGCCATAGGTGGCCGTTGCCTCATCTGGAATGATTCGGTGGAATGGCAGCAAATATCAATTGTAACGTCCACGGTTAAATCTCTGAATTAAAGCGTTGCCGACTTGTAAATGACACACATAGGAATGTCATTATGTAATGCGACGAGAGTGGAAAAAAATACGAACATGCCGACATTGTCTGATTTAAAAATTAATTAATTGTATTTTCTTTTTTGTTAAAACAAAGAACTTAAATTACCTCGCTCCGACGAAGATTTGATCCCTGGCGACGTCGAAGAGTATTTCACCGAAGGATGTGACTCCGTCGTCGGTGAATCGTTTACCGCCCAATCCCATTAGATCTGCAATAATATAAAAATACATATTTAACACACGTTCCGAACAAACAGCAACAAAAAAAAACAGACACAAAACGATTATCTCACATCCTCTTCGTTTATCTATCAATACGTACATCACACGTGTGAAAATAATCAATGTGAAAAATGGCATTACCAATTTCGGACGAGTGTCCGATCATGCCATTAAAAAAAATGTATTTATTCGCGGCTTGTCAAGTCTCGCTGTTTAATCTTTGCGCCGGGGAGATAAAGGTTGACAGCTCCCGGACTGGTTCTTGCAAAAAACTGACACGCGTTTAGTATAAAATAATTACCAAACAATTATACAATAAAAAATTAACATATCAGTGATGCATTCTCGTTGTGCATTGAAACGCATTGTTTTCCCCGTTTGCATACATTGGTCCGAGGTCAATAACTAGCGTGAAGCATTGTACAAGGAACTAGCTCTCAAGTACCAGAGTGGTCTTTGCTCCATCAATAATGCTCACTCTTAACCCACTTCAGAGCCTGCGTCGTATTTGCCCAAAATTAAGACATCCACTCGAGTATTGAATTTCGATAGTTTTTTAACACACGGATATGACTAATAATATATTCCAGTAATAAATTAATGTTATAATGATAATGGCGAGGATACGCCGGCTTGAATGAACAAATACACAGCATCTTTTTTGTACGACGGCTAATACGTTTCTAAGAATATTGCATACAAAAAATAGTTGACTCAACTTGCTATGAAAAATAATTCAAATGAATAATTTAAAGATTTATAAAACGACTCTAATTTAACAAGAGTATTTACAACAACAAAGAACAGAATAAAAATGTCGAGCGTTAAAAAAGCAGACGAAATCATTCAAAAAAATAATCAACGACAAGTCGATCCGCTCCAGCAATTGTTGCAAAATGCTCGAGTCGTTTGGTCCTTTTTGAAGGCTCGCCTCGGTTATGACGCCTCGAAGGCTATGAAAAAATGTCCTTAGTATTCGAGACGAGATTTTTTTTTGAGAGACTCGCCTTGAAGACTGCAACATCGAGGCGAGTCAGTGGGGGATGGATTTCTACTTTTATATTTATTTTTCATTAATAATTCGTATTTGCATAACACCAGCACGTGTCGCTAGCGTGTGCGGCGAATTGATACTTGTCACCCCGGGGAGACCATGCCGGTTAAAGGATTAAATACATTAAGTTTCATTTTTTACGGAATATAATACTAGAAGAATGTTGAAGAAACCATGGACGCATATATAATACAATCGTCCTTCAACTTCTTCACTAGAGACTAGAGCTTCTAGACACCGTAAAATTGAGTACTTTGGACACATCATTCGAGGACTAAAGTATTAACTTCTGGCGATCGTTATGGAAGAAAAAGTTGAAGGTGAACGGTGATTGGAAAGAAAAAAGCTGTCATGGTTTTTTTCTCGACCTCCCAACATTTGCAACTGGAACGGGTTGGAAGGTTCCAGAAATGTTCAAGTTCGCCGAAATCGCCACACCTACATTTGAAGACGGACAATGCACTTGAAAAAGAATAATACTGGAATTCGAATAACAACTCCAGTTTCATTCATACAAAACTTAAAAAAGACCAATTTTTTTTAATGATACACAACTTAAAACTTATTCTGCGAGTCGAGTTCTAAAGAAATCAAGTAACATTAATTGGGGCAAAAATACTGGAATCTTTTTAGAACACTTCACTAGATGAAAGGATATTCGTAAGAAGCTCGCCGACCTTTGAAATGATGAACTTGTCATGTAATGGGAAAAGATAGATTCTCGATCATATGTCTTTATTAACTATAGAGGAGATACCAAGAAAGCAATGAGAAAAATTATACAATAAGCAATAACCTCAAACACCTTCCCCATGCCAGGCTGAAATCAAGAAAATCCCCAGATTCCTCAAAATACGATTCTATGGCAGAAAATATGTAAGGAAGCGACATTAGAGAACAAGAATATCATCGTAGATCCAACCAGCCCTTCGACCAGGTTCCTCCTATCGCGGAAAACAAGGAAACTCTTTTGGATAGATGCTTGCTGGAACACCCAGCGGCTGTTTTAAACTATATACTAACTTATAAAAGCTTGTCATATTTAAAAAAAAAAATGATTATTGATAAATAGATTGAATAGAAAGACGTCCATCTTCTATAGCAGTGTTTTAGAAGAGGCTCATGAGTGTGCGCGACTATTTAAGATCAAATACCAAGTTGTGTCCCCTTCTAACATATTCACTCTCAGTCACACAACGCGTCAAATCATTTTATCGGCTTATTTTCTTGCTATCCCCTTTTAACATATTTCGTCTCGGTCTCACTGCGCACCAAGCGTGACAATTTACAATAAACGAATGCACGGGTTTGAAACATTACAGAAAATAATTAATTTGGTTATTCAATGGTACAATGCCGTCAACGGGTTAAGCAATATGTTAAAAATCACATTGTAAACGAATCGTTTAACATGCCACGTGCATACGTGCCGTATGCGTAAGCAATTGTATCCACGTGCATGTAAATATGCATCACAATGCCACGTGCACGCAATTAGCATGTGCACGCACACACAGACATAATTTAATTTAAAAAAAAAAATCGAGAGAAAATCATTGAAGGGCCAACAATTGCGGCGGAGCGCTCTGTTCAAATTTGTCTTTTGTCCTCGCATTGTTCGAGACACTTGAATAGAGCTGATGGAAGCACAATGCCGAGGCTCATCTTCATCAAGGCGCAGATTAGCAAAAATGCAACCGAGCCGACCGGTACTCTGACTTTGATCAACGATGCAAAAAGGCATCGCAAAAAAAAAACGGCAACATATCGAGATCTGATACCGCATGAAGTAATCGCTCTTGAGACACTTGTTAATTTGCATATGTAAAATTCTTATTTTTTTATTAATTGCTAAAACGTTTAATAAATATCAATTAGCAACACCCGTTCAACCATTGTGGTGTAACGCTCAAAAACATTAATAAGCATTGCGAAATGCAGGGGAATTTCTGAAAGCCACCGTTATCGCGATACCTCTAAATCCTATCTGGTTTATTAATGTTTGACTTTGTGCGCGGAAGGCATTGTTGAATAGACCGACGAAGGAGTTAAATGACTCGGGGATAATGAATATTGATTAAAGTGCCGATGAAAAATTACGGCGACGGTGTATAAGTGTGACAATTTCCAAATGACAAACAATTTTTTTTTCGTTATTACATTGCATAAATATAATAGTGGCGGCAAAAAATCCCGACGCATTTACATGCTAATTATTTGGCACTGTTGTCACGATCGTTATTTAATCATTGGAATTGCGAAATGATTACAATGAATAAAATGTAGCGTCGACCGCAAGATGGCAAAGCCTTGTGGTATGTTGATATAAGCCGATTTTCCGAAAATTTTGCAAACCAAATATAGCAATTCATCATCAACCGCAACCGCAAATTGAAATACGTAACTATATCAGAAATGCCGATCGCGAGCACATCTCAATGCAGAGCTTTCACAATGAATGAAAATAAAAGCAACTTAAATGAGCTTTTGCAAAAGACTTTGACTTTACGAAAGAAAATTGCTGGATTTTGTTATATTAATTGTTGTTAAATACTATAAGCATATTTTTGGAAATAAAAAATTGGTTCATAACTTATTAAGAAAACAATTATTTATTTCATTAAAACTATTATCGGAGAATCGAGTGTTGTCGCGTATCTGGCCCTAGCCCCGTATTTGTAGAGACTAGATAACCTAGTGGACGATCGTCACAATCCTGGCATCAGGGTTGAGACAAACGTGTCTCTGCTGGAGATCGCGTAGTGTCCTCCAGTTGGCCAAGACCTGCCTCAGGGTTAGAAGGCCACTTATGTATCTATTATATATATTCTTGACAACATAATCCCACATTTATTACATCCCGTTGACACAAAACACATGGAGTTGATTAGAAACCCAATAAAATTATGTAAATTTCCTATCTAAAATAATGCACCCCCGAAAAAATATGTACATGCATGCATGTATATAATTCTTACCACAGAACCATTATGGCCTGGGAAGGAAAACCCTAATCTAGTTACGATACTTTCGCTCCTCTTCCTTCTTTGTAGGCGACCCTCTCTTTGAGGAGGTCTTTCCCATGATGAAAGGATTGCTATTATGCGACAAGGTTATTAATCACTTGTGTAATAATAAGCAGATAATGCATAAAGAAGATCGAATACCGAGGCAAACCCCATCCTACTTTCCTGAGCACAGTCGGGAGGGTAAATTCCGATACCAACAATGGTAGAAGATACACGTCCAATGCCAACAATAGCCAAGAGAGGGAAAACTCTTTGCAAAAAAGCACATACCGAGACGGCTTGAATCCCCGCAGTATTAATACAAAAGAGCACCCACTCACATCACGTGTTAGACTGGTGAGGCCCATACACTCAGCAAGTGAGTGTATAAAGAATAATGACTTTTTGGGGGCCTGATGTTAATTACATTTTAGAGACCCCTAATAGAATATATTGTGGGTACCCATAAATAATGTCGTTTTTTCGATGCGCCATCTTTAAAATAGTCTCCTTCAGTCTGTTAAGCAGTAAGGACGTGTTATAAGTTTCTCTTGTGTAGCGGCTAACCGCTCGTGGCCTTGAGACAAAAAAACAATTTCTTTATTCCTCTGACGACAATGGAAGAGATGTGTCCGTCGGAACAACATCTGCGGAGCTGTATACTTTTCCAATATCATTTGAAAAAGAAAGCGACAGAGGGTACGAAGGATATTTGCGAGATTTGCGGTGAAATATTTGATGTCAGAAAATGCCAACGATGGTTCAAAAAATTTAAATCTGGTGATTTGTGTTTGGAAAACGAGCCTCGAAGTGGACCCGTTCAGGCGGATGAAGTAGCCGTGAGTTCTGCAATCGACGACCCGATGCTGACCATTGAAAAATTAAAGGTCGGTACATCCTGGTCCAGCACTCAGAGGATCCTAAAAAAGTTGGGAAAGATTAAAAAAGAAGGTGTTTGGGTCCCACACGCATTCACGCGCGACCTCATGTTGTGAAATTGACGTATGAAAAAATCAGGATCTTGGATGGGTCACCGTTGCATCCTTCATACTCGCCGGATCTCGCACCATCTGATTTTTACTTATTTCGTTCTATGGAACATTTTCTAAGAGATCAACATTTTAATTCATTAAAAGAGGTGAATACAGCCCTTTCAGACTATTTTCAGTAAAAACCCGCAGAATTTTACAAGGGTATGGATGATTTGAAAGAAATGTGGCAGAAGGTTATAGATAATATGGGGAATTATTTTGTATAAGAAAAGTCAAATATAGTATAAGAAAAATTGTTTTGAATTTCATTGAAAAAACGACATCACTTTTGGATACCCCTAATAATTAGGGATTGTTGAATTATAAAAAATAATTTATCTATAAAATAACGAGTATAGCCAATGATTGGGGGCCTGATGTTATAGCATCATAAGCATCCCTATAAATCCGTCACTGTGATTAGCTTATATTATACATGTAACCTTCCTATAACACGGTGGATATGTTCCTAAAAAATGCCGTGTTATATGCGACCATGAGTCAGTACAAATGGGAGATCCGAATATAAATTGAATAATTATATTAAATTTATTAACCCTCAATTTATTCATTTGCATCTTCTATCCTCTTTAAAAGGTCTGTAACTTTGTCTTGTTTGCTACATGATTCTTTCAAAGGATAGATTTTTTTCGAGTTAAAGCGAAACCGTGTAATTTCAGGGCTACCTCTAAGCGATTTTAAACAAGATCAATTTTAATATTTTTCACAAGTTTTTTTTCTGATTTACATGTTGTTCACTAATGAAAATATTCGTTTAAAGAAAGCATAAGATCCAGGAAGATATAACGAAAATTCAATGATGTTTTTGAAGCGTTGATCTGTAAAATATACGAGGGAATACTTTTTTAAACCGTTCCAAACAAAAAAATCAGTGTAAAAAATGAAACGATCCATTTTCTCGAACACTGTTAATTACAAACAGTCGTACAAAAGCCGTCTTCTCGAAAAAAGGAGGAATGGTCACCGCAATCATTTACAGCACTCGTACAGCATGACTAATGGGAAAACGTGTTACTAAAATCTGTGTCAATATCGATAAGAATGAAAGATTTTATTAATGTCCACGAAAATCAAACAAATGCTTCTGAACTACGATCGTAAAAAAAAACTCGCCAGTGCAAATAAAACCAGTTTGTAGCCAAATTTTAAAAAATCTGCTTTTTCGAGTGATTAAGTGTATGATATGTTTGAGCAAACACATCTCGAGTCGTATGGAGTATCGCTCGAAAAGAAAGTTTTGATTTTTAAGAGTTCTGTATTGTTAATCGTGTCATAAATTAACAAAACATATTATCCTCTGGCTGTGCGACCATCCGTTGACCTGCGTCCGGAGTGCACTCGTTCTTCCAGATGCGACTTCCATTCATAGCTCGATGGTATCTGTTGCTGGGTGGGTTAATGATTGGCTTCGGAACCGGAGGCAGGCTGTTCCCCTGCCGGACCTCCCATGTATGGCGAAACGGACCTGGACCAGTTTGACACACAGGGCATGCGACAATCTGACCATTCTGACATTTTTCCGCAACGTTCCCGGGGTCATTCTACTCTGGATTTGAGCACTCCTCTTATGTAACGGTGGAATGTCGCCTGCGTTGCCCACACGTCCGCGGTTTCAATTGTTGGGAGGACAAAGGCACCGACGGTACTTCGATATCATTCAAGGGAACCCATCAAATTATACCTCGACGGATGACACGTTCGAAGATCCTCGCTGCGGCAAGGAACCGCAGTGAATCAATCGTACTATATCCTTTTTTTAATTAATACTCAGACATCTATTAAAATACCATCAGGCACTATAGACAGGATTATGAATCCCTAGGACGTGCACCATGACAATTGCCGCCTGATTTGACAATTTGAAATTGCCGCCGGGACGTGTGACCGGAATAAATTTGGACACGTGATAATTTGGTCTAACGAGAAAACGACAAGGGACCGTAACAAGCGTCATAGAAATCTATTTAATCTATGCATCCACTGGTTCCATCGATGTGAATACTATAGTGAACGATGTCTGCACAATGGTCGGTTGCCTGAGCACAAGAGAATAAATACTGCGTCATTTATGACCAGAGGAATACGGATAGAGCCGATTATCCTTCTCACAAAAATACCTTTTTGGTAAAATTCCCACAAGGAACATAGACACGAAACCTATATTTATAACTCGTAAGAATATTAGATTAAAAAAAGCACTCGAAAATGAGAATGATGAATGATTCAATTAAAAACCCGGATATAGATTTATTGATACACAAGTATATCCCACTAGATCCAAAAATAAAACCACTTTTCTTCTCTATATACAGTATTTTAAATCATCCAGATCTAAATAATAATTATATGAATTTAACTGTGCATATGTAACTAATTTCTTCCCTTGTCTCATCTCCCAAATATAAAAGATGTGCTCTCTCAATATATCCCAGTTTAACACCTAATCTTTGTCACGACAACAAAGCAGTGGACATGTTTCTTCCCTCATCTTTAATATTCTGGTATAGTTCATACTGCGATAAAACCCATTTATTCAATTTCAAGTATAAATATACTGTGGACAATGGCGATAAGAGTATCTGCGATATTTCTAAAAAAAGCATAATCAAAGATCCGATAGCTTTTGATTAAACGACTTATGATAAAAAAAATCCTTGGACAAAAACATAAGCTTGCTGCAAACCAAAAAACAAAAAATGAACAAGAGCCACAGAGACATCCAAAGAAACAACGTGTAATAAAATAAAAATAAACTATTTCTTCGTGGTTATTGCTAAATTATTAAAAAAAACTAAAGAGTATAAACTATCAAAGAGATTCAACGAAGCTAAAGGTAAACTCAACACTCAAAAACAATCGAAAGGTAATCGAAGATTAGTTTTATAATATTCGCTTCTGTTGTCACGACGCGACGTTTTTTCTCGCTCGCATCCAGTACGATATGCCATGTGCGAATATATCGGCACGGCTAGGTTAAAAACGACATATCGTATTCCCATACTGAAAAAAAGAGCTTTGATGGCAAACCATTTCTCATCCACTGAATCCAATGAATACTTAAAATATATTTAATATTATTTTAGATTAAAGGTTTTAAAACAATATTTGTATATCCTTAAAAAGTAATGGATCCGTACTTTCTATAACCTTTTTTTTAAACCGTATACAATATATTACCGCATACCGTATCGATTCAGTGCAATATGAAACGCCATGATTTATTCAGCTGAAAGTGGTTTTGTGACTTTCCGCTTATGGGCCGATATTAAAATGAACATTTAATTCTCGAATAACTCTTTTAATATAAATCTTACATGTCATAAACTTTTTGTATTTGTCTAAAAATGTCTAAGGAATAAATATTATAAATAATCATTGACGGTTATTGTCAATAATAACAATGTTTTAGCTCGCATCCGGTAGGAGGTGCTGAGTGCGAGTGAAACGTGCGATTGACACGTGCAGTGAGAGCTCAGTCGGCGGCGAAACATCGCAGAGTGTGCGTGTCATTTACGCATGATATTGATTAGTAGAAAAATCCAAAATAAAGATCAAATTATGAAGCTTATCATGAATGACTATTTTTATTCTTAAAAGAATCCGTTTTTTTAAAATTGACTTAATGATAGTGGTCTATTTTCCATTTTAAATAGACCCCCTTTGGACGACGCCGTTATTTTTGAGCCGCCGTGACGGATCTATTAAACAACATTGACGTCAACCATCCCCGCGATTATAATAGTTGAAAAACGACTTGAAGCTGCATATTTAAGAACATAAAAATATAATTCACTGCTGAGCTTTATTCGAAAATATTTGATAAATACAAACCCACAAAGTCTTAATGTATTGAGTTGATTGAATTAGGATAAGATTATCTAAAAGTGAAATTTATATGCACGATACACGCTACCCTATTCCCCCCTCCACTAAACTGTTAATACCAACTCAACAATATTTTTCATTTCACTCAGAACTTTCACTCAAAAAAAATAATTAAAATCCAACATAAATATATGATTAAATCATTTTATAAAATAATTATATATGGAAACTATACGCTAGATCGAATCTAAACACATACATAGTTCTAGAAATCGAAAGTAACACTTCCATTCTAGATTTTACACATAAAAATTGAGATTTAACACTTTCGTTGCACGTTATAAATTACTTTCATCTGTATGTTTCTCGCGTTTAGATCGAATTACACTCGTGCATGGAGCAATAAACAATTATGTTAGCGATAATTGTATTAATATATTCAACTCACTATAATATATACGCTTTGTAATAATGATACCTTTGTGTTTTATTTTTTTTATATATATATATAATATTATTCAATTTTTTTGAATGCGTGTAGGTGTTGCTTTACAAATGCACTCGACGTGTCCCTCGATAACACGAAAACCTTTTTCTGCGAGCGTGTAATAAATCGTTTAATTTGCATATCGCTTTCTTTCGGTCCCCGAATATTTTGCATGGCATGCGAATCGATTATTTTCGTCGGAAAAAAATAAATAACGCTTTAAAAAAAATGAGATGTTCAGCGTTTATTCTGTCATGCAATACGGTGATCTCTCGCCAGGACTGAAAGACGTGGCCTCCGGTGTCTAGCAGGGGTCAGGTTCACCGAATTCAATTTTCATTTCCGTCATAACGTGGAATTGGAACAAAATGGAAATTTTCTGCTTCACGGACCGCACTGACGTGCAGACATATCTCGTTATTTGTATTATACACGAGAATAAAATAATAGTTTTTAATAAAATTATTCAATATTGACGTAACGAAACGATTTTATAATCGAAATGCAGATAAAAATATTAAAACAAAGATGTAAATCGAACACTCTATATTCAATACCAAAGATTATAGCGGACCAATCCAGTTTCATCTTGATCATTCTTGTCCAGAAAATTCTTGATTTTGTCTCTCCAGGATTCTCGGCATTCTGCATCCCACGAGCTTCTCCAGGCTATCGTTTCTTCAAGCGAGATGTCCAAAGTAACGAAGAATCCTTTTGAGACATATGATCGAAAGTCGGTCTTCTTTGTAGTTCCCCTGCGTTTAGCGGTCCATGGTATTCTCAGAAGACGTCGCCAGCACCACATTTCAAAGGCGTCAATTTTCTTTTTCATATTTTCTTTTATGGTCTAGGTTTCTACGGCGTAAATAAAAATTGAGAATACCAGACTCTGTCTTTTAGGATATCCCCTTATTTTTCCAAATTGTTGATAGCTTTGACATCGCATTTTTACCCATCCCTATTCGCCTTCTTATCTCCGGCTCACAATTTCCGTTACTCGTAAGTAGAGATCCAAGATAAAGAAATTCTTCAACCCTCTCCAGATCCGAAAGATTAACAGATCTAGATAGTTAATTGCTTCTGTCGACGATCTTTTTTGAGCAGATCGGCCATTTCTTCTTCGTTGGTAGCTATCAATGTCGTATCATCCGCATATCTAAGGTTGGAAAATATTTTACCCGCTATTTTAAATCCGCCTTCCCAGTTTTCAAGACCTTTTCTCATGATATGGAGATCATCTGTATGTGACACTTAAAACGGGTTCCCAACCTTTTTCGGTTGGCGACTCCTTTTTATAAAATCCATGTGATCCGAGACCCCATGAATAAGATAATTTTAAAAATATATTTTTTTAAATATAATTTTATTTAAAATTATGTATGTCGAATTATTAATTTAATGCAATGGTTGAAGTTGGCGACCCCCCAAAAAACCCTTCAGACCCACAGGTTGGGAGCCTATGCACTAAAACATTTTCAGGTGCAGACTGTGGATCAGATCACCAACTGCTAGTTGCAGATATAAAATTAAAACAGTAAAGAACCAAACAGAAAAACTACGATTGAACGAGAAAGAAATGGCAACCTTTCGTAAGGAAATAATAAAAAAAAAAAAATTATAATCTCTTTCTTGAAATCAATCAAAATCCGGATTAAGATCGGAAAAAGTTGAAGGAAATAATTTTAAATACTGCAAAAAAATGAAAAAATCGTGGATTACCTGGAAGGACACATGGAAGCTAATTGAAGAGAGAAAGTCAATAAAACTGAGAAGAACGTGAAACATATAGAAAGCTCAACAAACATGTATAAAAAAGCTGCCGTAAGGATAAAGCAACCCAAACTGAGAATACTTGTTTAGAAATAGAAGGTCACGCAAACAAAATTGAATCGAAAGTCTTATTCCAAAAAATAAGACTACTCTCTAGAGATCATAAAACAAAACGTCATTGAAAATTGAGAAAGAGAAGAAATCACGGAAAAGAAAAAAAACATGGAAACATGGAAGGACTATTGCGAAAATTTATATTATATATTATTAATTGACTCGACTAGAATAGAAGTAGATCAATATGAATGAGAACCAGATATTATGATAAGCGAGATCAAAGAGGCAATGACGGTATTTCTGCCGAATTACTAAAGGAACTGTGAGAAGACTGGCAAAAGCTTCTGTGCCAGATATGCAACAAAATAGCCACAGGACTGGTCAGAGTTAATATTTATTCCGATACACAAAAAATGAAGTTTTCGGTCCTCAAAGGAGTAATACTGCATACTCTCCCCAGACCTATTCAAATTATACAGGGAGTATACCACGAGAATTATATTATATAACTAGTTTCATAAAATAATAAATCATTATATATAATACAAGTATATGCGAAAACTAATCATAAAACCATTTTCAGATTTTTTTAAGCATATTTTTTTACGGGACGTATTATAAAAAATATTTTTAAGTTCTCGACAGATTAATAACATTTCGCAGAAAATCGCATAACCGAAAATAAAATAAAAATATAATTGAATCAGCCCTCGTCATTGGATGATTCTAATTTTTTTTTTCTGGATTAGTCCCAGTTTGTACCTGACCCACGCGTTCATATCTCCGACCCATGCGACTGCACCGACCAACAGGTTGTAATTAACAGAGGTTGCTCGCGTGAGGAAGGACGAGACAAGATTGATGGCGTATTTATTAACCCTTATAAATTATTATGAAATGCAACTAACATAAACAGTAATTATAGAGTCATAGAAGCATCGTAGCGTATGTCATGAGTGGACAATAGAAAACGAAAATGATACCGCATCATAGTTTTATGAGATGAATGTTTCCACATTCTGACAATGAAACGCGTTCTAATCAATTAAAGAAAAGTTAAACATACACAACTTAGATATAATAGGTACATTTTTAACAAATTTTCATGTGAATTTCATGTAATTTTCCGCCTCTGGAAAATACATATGTTCAAAATCAAAAGTGCTTAATACAGATGAGATGCTTGATGTTCAAACCTCAAACTAAACGAAGAAGACTGCTATGCTATCCAAGAGCATTGTGATCGAACATCAACAAAATAATATCAATTTAACCGTTGATTTATTAACCAGCATCCAGTTACAATATAATAAATCGCAAATAAAGGTTAAATCTCTTAACACAGAAACGACTATCGGCGTTTCTTTATTATTCAAATCCATAACGCAATAAAATTAATGCCCGAGCATTATAACGGCAAAGCGAGAACATCAATCACATTTTTTTCCCGAAGATTCTATGGACCATTAAATGAACTCTAATAATCACACTATTAAAACCTACACAGGGTCATGTGTGCATTATAAATGAATCTCCACAACATCAATCACGACTCGCCGCGGTCATACAAAAAAATGGTGCGGCCACGAAATTGTTTAAATTCGCACAAAAAAAGCTGTAATGTTTAGCACGCGGATGTGGAGCTGCTAAACTTGACTTTCATTATTTTGCCATAAACAATGGGTCAAGTAGGTACTTTCTCCCGACACGGTATATGTAGAAAGGTGTCCGATACGATCTATACATTGAACTCGCCACGGTTTAATCTAATCGGACAGATAGATCGCTGAATGAGATGCGAATGCCATCTGATTAATTTTGACCTGCGATTTTCGTCCATCATTAGCTAAATATTTGCATTGAAATCAAACCGGATGATTTATTGAACATAATCTTCGACAGTCGACTGAGCATTGCGATTTTTTTTTTGGTGATTAGTACTGAATTAGCTGCATGCAAGTATCAATTGGATGGAAATACAATGGAGCCCCAATTTAGCGTTTTCGCATTCATCGTTCCTTTTTTATAGACCCATGATTATGTTTTCATATGACTTTAATTTTGTCGTTCTCCTTGTCATTGTTGCAGTTGCCTTTGTCCTTCAGAACACTACAAGAACAACGGTAATTGGTATGTATTCCAGGCACGGATTGATTCCTTTTAGGCCCACAGACCAACGTCCGCATATTTTAGCAAGAAGAGCTAGATTTTAGCATTTCTTTCATCAGAACAAGTTTCTCTGTTGCGAATGTTGCAACTGTTGAGACCTACAGGATGAGTTACAGAACTAGAAAGGAGTAGTATTGAAAAGGAAAACGGCTGAAGGTATTATCTCAGCATTTGCCTTAGGATAAGTAGAGAGGAGCCGTGTCAACAGCACGGAATAATCATGTCATCATCATCATTTGCCAGTAACAAGGCTCTCACTCGCTGAGGGCATGGGCCTTACCAAACTCTCGCATGGTAGTCGAGGCCAAAGGAGTCTCACACGTGACGTGAGGGCTCTCCTTTCGTGTCCATACCGCGGGGACCCGAGCCGTCTTGGTATGCGATTTTTTGTAAAGAGTGCTCTCTTGGCCATTGCCGGCATTGGACGTACATCTTCTGTTCTTCCTAGGCTCGCATCTGAAAGAACTAAGACAAAGGAAACACACTGTCGCATGGTGTCCCGAGAGGTTACCCTTGAGATCATACTAAGGTACCCATCTCTAGAGATTTCTTGGTCGTTCATGACGATAAACTTGACCCATCCGTCACGGTGACTCGAAAACAACCGCGTCGTCCGAAGGAGGTCTCTCAGAGACCCCAAGCAATCAAGTCAAAATATTGATGAATTTTTCTTCAATATCTTGATTTTTTTAAAAAAAAATGGACTACACTAAGAATAAAAATATTTATTCATAATATGCTTAAATCGCGTAAGACGCTCTCGGTGATGTCTCGCCTCAGACTGCGCTCTCGTAGCACGTGTCACTCGGCAATCACCGGTACCATCACCGTCACAATACTGAATGCGAGCGAGAAAAAACATCGCGCGTTTTATATTCCAGTCAGCCCTCCTATAACGTTCCTTCTAACTTGCTTCTTTCGACAAAATGCTAATATTTTTGAGATCAAATTACATATTTCGTAAATATATAATACATTGTCCAGCGAAATAAAGGTCAATGCTCTTTGGTTAACAAGGCATTTTGTATAAAATAGTGATTGAAAGGAAACGTATTTCTAATATTTATTCTTTGGACTTTTTTAGACAAATCAAGAGAGTTTGTGCCATATAGGATTTATATTATTCGAGAAAAATTTGGGCATATGGACCCCATCGGCACGACTACAGGGAGAATGGGATTATATTACATTATTATTATTACATATTTTACCCCGAAATGAAATTCTGCAACTTCAAGGCAATGTATGAGATTTTCGCACTACAAGTCCATTTTTGTAAAAAAAACAATAAATAAAATTTGTAAAGATTAATTAGCAGCAATCATAAAACTGCCCTTAGATCGGTTCTTACTTCAAAAAACTTAGTCTGATGCACTGTGCAAATCAATACCTTTAAAGACGAGGAGCGTTACGCAAGCTTTAATAGCGCAGATTTCTAAATTCCTAGACCGGTCATTTAATTATTGTACCTCCATAAAATTCCAGAAGAAATGTAATGAAGATTGTCCATTAATTGCCCAGTGGTAGATCGCATAACCACGCCCTGGTACTCGAAAATCTGCGCATAAAGATGAATGCCGAATAGAATGTTTTTCATCTTCCAATCAACGAAAAAAAAACAGGTTGATCTAGAAGATATAGGAAAAAGTCTCCGTTTAAGTTATTATAAATATTTCCGTGAGAAAATAGTCATTTTTTGTATGGTCCTTTGAAAAACAACAAATCAAAACCCCGCTGTAAATCACCTATTATTAAAGATCTCAAATTATTAGCAAAACAGACATGCCTCAAAGCCTATATTTAAGATCGGGTATGCATGTGAACCATAAATCAGTAAACAATTGAAAAACATACGCATATACATGAATGGCAGGTATGCATCATTCATAAACTCGGTGAATGCCGAGACTTTATCTTCGAAGATAATACTCATCAAGCAATCAAACGACGCATCCACGCACAAGAAAAACTGGACAGATAAGATAGCATTCCAATGGCAAAACATCAATGGGGGACAGGCTTTCATTCATCAGTCCATCGACAGGCAGTACGACTGCTTTGGCATTCGTCGCCAATGCCCCAGCGGTCATCCAGCGCCGACAAGACGCCACTGCCCATTGACACGATGTCAACGACTCGCCTCCGTGTCCAGCCTTGAGACGGTTGTATAATCCAACGTAATTCTGCAACACTCATCCAGGCAGTAATCACAGCAATTAGCATCAAAGAGCCTTAGCTCAAACATGGTATCGGCATAACCGCATAACGAGCGAATAATATATAGCGATAAAAAAAGCTGTATCCCGAAGAGCTCGATCCGCGTATCTTATATCGCGAATAATGATCCATTGTATATAATTGTCACGCTTCGATTATTTTCATCAGCACGTGTGCAAAATTTTGACGATTTGTATTCGCGAAACGGAAAAAAATATGGTCATTTACGAATTTTAATCCGGCATGAGACTCTTTTATTTTTGCAAACCAGGTTTGGTAAGATTGCCACGCAATCTATCCCCGCATAAAGATCGTAAGTCAGATATATAAATTGCTCATTGTTAGCAGGCAATGATCTCTTGTCGCGATCCGGCGATAACCTCGTTATTTAAAGAATGGTTTAGAAAGCATTTATTACAGTGATTGCCATGGACACTGTTCAGATGTCAAATTTGGTAATAGATACAAATAATCATCGGCGAGTCGTTGACCAGACAATTTCTTTCAGAGGCGCATAAAAAGTAGATGTTGCGCGATCCGCGTAACATAATATAAAGGAGGCAAGGATACAAACCTGTTCGGTAGCCAAACGCCCAAAATGTTGCCAGGTATAAAAATAATAATGAATTCTTTATTATGTTATGAAGCGGACCGAATTAAATGTTCATTTTAACATCGGCCCATAAGCGAAATGTCACAAAACCACTTTCAGCTGAATAAATCATGGCGATTCATATTGCACGGAATCGATACGGTTTCCGGAAATTTAATATATACGGTCAAAAAAAGGTTATAGAAAGTACTAATCTTTGATGCCATTTTTAACTAAATTGCACTGATTTAAATAAACGATAATACATATATATATATAGGGAAGGCTACATAGTGGATGTGAAATGGTTTGCTATCAATGCTCCTTATTTTTTTCAGTATGGAAATACGATTTATCGTTTTAAAACGAACAATATCTATACTTTGGTGTTAGGTTTGATTTTATTTCAATAAATACGTTTTTATCCACTTTTACTACGTCTACGCTTTGAAGATTACTTGTTTTTTCAAAGAGTATTCTAACAACATTATAACTTATTTTTCAGGTATATGTGCTATCCTTGTCCACGTGCAAAAACATTTTTTTTTGCTATATCGTTCACCAGATGTTAACATATGGATGAGAAACACATGTTGTAGAAACAATGACGGAAAATCAGGGGCGGCTCGTTCATATACACTACGGAGCTGCAGCACCCCTAAGCAAATTGAGTAAAATATATACATATATATTAAAATGTGTCTATTAATTGTGTATTATGTCACGCCGCGCAGTGTAGAGAAGAGCGCTATCTGCATGTCGTGTATTGGATGGATGCGGGAGGGGGGCAGCGGGTTGAGGAGGGTCACGTTGTTAAGCGCTGTTTTGCACTGCGACTCAGTGCAGTACCGTTCCATCTATAATGAGTCACTTTTGAAATATATTTTTTTTTTAATTTTTAATCTTTCGCACCTCCCCTAAATATTTTACCCACAAGGCACTGATTATTATATTCATACGTATGGATACATGCGGACTAAATTAGATGAAATTCTGTATCGAATTGAAAAATTGGATTGTTGTTTTCTCCATTTTTATTGAGTAGATTTGCCAAGACTCAAAGAAAAGACAATCAATCGACTTAAAATCTTGAAGATGTTGAGTGGATGCGAATGGATAAAAAAAAATAATGTTATAAAACAGAAGTAGATCGTATGGACATGGAAGACGAGTCCTTCGGACTAAGAACCTAAAAGTAAAACCTCCTCGTTCAGGACAGCAACAGATATAATAATGATAGGCAACTCGATCGCTAGCGTTAATTATGATTTTTTTTTTATGTATAAGACAACTGTATATTTTTTACACCGTGCAAAAAATTCAGGTATACAATTCAATTAACCAAAAAAATATATAAACGCACGTTTGAAGATGACTTCGTTTGAACTTTAAACGATTACATGAAACGAAAATTGCGTCATATCCAGAGGATGCGTTAAAAAAGACGCGTAAAAATAATACCCGAGGTGCAACGAATTAAATACGAATATTATATTGATTTTTACATGCAAAAAAATCTGCACATTAAATTATGAAAATAAAAAATAAGTCCGCGCGTCGAATTTCCGACCCGTTGCTTACATTTGTTTACAGACTCTCGCATTTTTCAATCCGTACACATCTCATATATTTTAATGAACGCTCGGACCTTTGATCCCCATGAAACAAAATACATCTTTGAAATAAATAAATATTTTTTTTTAATATGGCAACATCAGCGCCCATTGATCTACAGTAGCGTGTCTGTTGACCTGTTGATTTAGGATGCGAAGCACGCAGCAGCCGACCACCACAATGCGAGAACTTTTGCTACCGTCGCGGGCGTGGCAAAAAAGCTTCGGGACCGAAATTATATAAAAATATATAAAAAAGCTAATATCATTTAATTACAGCTGCAATTCCGGAGCGAGCAATTGATTCGATCGGGGCTATGATTTACAACGCTCCCGGTCTCGGGGGGCCGAGATCCAGTATCGGCCCTTTATTAAAATGATTTATCTCGGGTCGCTGTGGAAGGTGAGCCTGCCTGCATAACAATGGCTCCACTTCAACGACCAAAGATATTTACTGCTGGACGTGATGTGTGCTCGAGCACTAGTCCTGGACGAGCTCGCAGTTACCTGGCGATGTGGTAGCTTGTTTGCAGGTGTTGTGAAAAAAAGGAATGCGCCAAGAACGTGCTCCATGAGGGGACATTGAGATTGTCAACGGTGGATGCGGTGTTCGAGATCATATCGATTCATTGAATGCGTTCTTTGACACGAAACGCAGAAAAGAACATCACAATATTCGAAAATAATCGCGAAACAGAGAGCTATTGTTTCGCGCACATCTGGGTCGTGCCATTGTATGCATTTTTTGTGAAGTGCATGAAGATGCGGATGAGATCCTGCTAATTGCGGCTGACTAAGAGAGACGAGGGTCAAAAATGATTGGATTTTTTTGGGACGCGAAATTTTGCATATTTTTTTTTATGAATACGTGTACCATATACAATTTGATTGACATCCCAAACAAGAATAAGTGGGTTACACACCTGTAAACATATATTTAACACGTCAACCGATTGACGGAAGGTTCGTATGAAGAGAGCCACGGGTCAATGATAAAAAATCGTACGGCCAAATTACACCAATATATCTTTATTTAATTCGTCATAGATGAAAATGATTTTTTAATGAAACGTGTGATGAACACTCCTATACAGCATGATGTCACGGTGATCATCGTTGATATACGCAATACGGCCATTATAAACCAGGACACCCTGCGAACAGCATGACTGCATAATTTAAAGTAGAATACTATCCAGAAAGACGTAAAAAAAAATTAATAGCATACTGCATGCATAAATCATAAAGTCAATCGGAAAATCAATCATCGCCCGATCGATGCTCTCAACTGGTTTTACTACCGACGTTCGCTTAGGTCTCATGTCATATCGCAAATGTGATTAGCCTTGAGTAATGAAGCGTATTTAAATTATAATAATGCAAACAAAAAAACAACGCAGACGAGGTTGACCACCCCTGATGTTGCAAAATAAAACCGGCAGAATTAATACGATGGGACGGAAACGTCAGCGGGTACTCCACGACGAAATGTGGCTTGAACCCATTAACGTTTCATTGCGCAGGGGTTATTCGAACACTGAGATTACATGACAAAATCCAGTGGTCGAACACCGGGTGTATAATGTGACGGTAATGTTGTAGAATGGGTATTGATTAATGTGTGACATATTTCAAAAATTCATTGACTTCTTTGGGAGCCACCGGTGTGTTAATAATCAGGTATTACAGCTTCAGCGTATATCCCGTTTATTATGTATATGAGTGAATATTTATATTTTTTATGCGTACAGCATCCCTCCGTTTACACGGTATTAAAACTATGTCAAGGCATAATTGAATGATGGATCGCGTCTTGAACATTCGTATATAAACGCTGGATGGCACAGAAAAAAATATATGAAAACATTTAATACTCTGGATTGTGTAATGACTGAAACATTAAGATAATCCTTCATATACGTTATTGATGAAACGTATGCATATGAAGTATATATTAATGATACGAATAAATAGTACGATTGACCAATTGAAACAATAATCTACTGTTTTTTGCAATAAAAGGTCTTTTTACATCCAAAGGAACATATCTACCATATAATATCCTCTTATGGATGTTGCTGGTAGCGAACGATATTCGATATGAAGCATTTGAAATGCGGTGCTACCGAAGAACGTTGAAGATTCCATAAACGGAACAAATCAAGAATAGAAGCGTCCTTCAACTTCTAGACAAGGAGCGAGAGCTTCTGGATACCGTAAAAACACCGTAACATTGAATATTTTGGACACATCATTCGTAAACCAAAGTATCGCCTTCTGCAAAAAAATCAGATGGAAATGTAGAAGATAAACGGTAGTTGAAAAGAAAGAAGCTTTCGTTGCTTCACAATATTCAAAACTGGACCGGATTGAAAGCTCCAGAATTGTTCCAGCTCACCAAAAACCGACATTTATATAGGGAAAAAACAAGGACATGTAGATCGGTCCGAAATCAGACAAGACACCAGAAGAAGAAGAAAAGCCGTCTAAAGGTAATAATGTAAAGCCAAATATCACTATCTTTGTTTCCTAAAGACTAGTTCAGTGATGTCCAACACGCGGCCCACGGGCCGCATGCGGCCCAGTTCGTTTTATTTGCGGCCCTATTGGAGTTTTCATTCTTCTACAAATATTAATTTCATTTGCAAAAGGGTGAAATAGACTTGCAAAACTGAATAAAGAAATGCTTAAAATAGGGTACGGAACACAAAATTATAAATTTGAAAACAAATAATGACTTGAAATAATTGTATATCATTTCTGCCCTAAATTTTAAAAATCATAAAGGTGGGTTAAGTTATAGGGGGGGGGAGGTTGAATTACATACGACATTAATTAATAAATTGTTTTTAATACGTTTTGTTGCGGCCCATCAAACGATTTCTGTTGGACAACACTGGACTAGTTGATTGATGTTCTAAGCGCCTTTACACTTCTTCCTACCTGCGTATTTTTTCGGCACTAAATCCTGGATGCAAACCACTAGAGGTTTTTTTCCATATTCTTTAAGATTTTATTTTATTCGTTTTAATAGTCGCCTTTTTTAGACCAATTTGTTGTCCTCATATGAAGAACCTTTGCCTCTCTGAAGACTGTTTAAAAAATTTTATGTCATCGACTATTTGGACATAAAATTATGTCCTTTTACGCCAATAAGCAGCGAGACGCAACAACAAGCGAACTTGAAAATATTTTTTGTTTCTTGGACTCGATTCCTTGGGAATTTTAGAATAAAGAATTAATATACCGTATTATTTCAAAACCATTAAAAGTGTTGAGTGTATTTTTATATTTTACTCCAAAATTTTGGATACTTAAATAAGTTTATAGCCTCGATTGACACGGTAAACTAAATATTATTCATTATATAAAAATATTTACCCTTAAAAATCTGGATATTTCCAAAATTCAGAAGAGAGTGGTTAAAAACATAAGGATTTTTGTTCAAAAATTTTGTAGAAAAAACGTATTTGTACATATTATTCTCCAACCTTTTACATATTTTTGTCTTACTTGCTCTTACACGATTTGTCTTCCCTCTCACCTAACGAACGATCAGGTAAACATATTTGGCGATACTTTCACCATAAATCATCCAAGCAAGTTAGTAAACAGTGGCGCATGGGTCAAACCCTTTTTTTATATACACCTTTACAATAAATACTGATCTGATGATTAATAAAGCTATAGAGAACTATAAAGAAGCTACGTTCTAATTTTCAAGTTAATCGATTGAAAGCTTTGAGAGTTACTTTTAATTTAAAATGAGCGAAACATTAAGAGTTAATATCAATACGAGTACATGTCTGATGTTTATCTGAGCATATGACCTTTCAGATGCTATAAAAATATAATCTTTTGCATTTAATTTTAATCTAAATTAAAATATTTAAGATAACATTTACAAATGCACGTGACAAGGAGAAAAATTGCTCGATATTAAGCAACGCTAATCAACACGAGGAGAGCTTGAATTTCAATACAAAAATTATTTATTTTTATTTATAAATAATTAAATAAATTACAACGTGTCTATATTGAAGTGCGATTCGATGAATAATAAATTCTTCAAAATATAATAAACCGTCATATGATAAAATAATTATTGACGTCAAAGATCAAAATAATTCGATTTCGATTGGATACAATATACATAAAATCTTATCGAACATCTCCATAAAAAAAAGAGATAACTTTCACTGACGAAAATTAAAATTATGACACTGATCCGAGATTACGGTGGACATACGACGACCGATAGATCGGTGGTAAAAGAGCACGAGAGCATAAAATCCGGCAATTACATTGGTAAGATTAGAACCGGACAAGTGTACATAAGCCATATGATGCACTGGCTTACCATAACACGTGTGCAGACACGCACAGACGGCTGGTTTATTGGCTTCAATGGCACCTTTTTACATCGGCTTCTAATTGCTTCTAAATCGGCATTTAATGCAGTTCATGCTTTGCATGTCAATGGCGGCAGAGCCGCATGCAAATTGAGCCGATCCACTTCAGCAAACAAGTACCAATTGATACGTGCAGAGCAGATCCGAGACCAATTGCCGTGTAAGCAGATAATCATTCGGCTGTATCATTTCCTATCCTTCTAATTTGTAAACTATCCCGCGCAATTATTCGCGCGTTTGCACACCGATCGTTCCAGCGAAAAAGTCGTATTTTTAATATCTAGAGCCGTATAATTTCCCGCGTACTATTTGATTGAATACGTGATGCAGATGCACTCGGATTGGACCCAGTATCGACCGTGGCGATGGCAGAAGGATATCAATCAAGTTACACGAAGTCGATGCTTGAACAGATTCAATACTTGATTGGATACAACACTTCCGCGTCGGGGAAATAACTGGTAGAATTATTCGCAACAAACTCTTAACTAATAAAATAATATAACAAATTAATTAAACTGTCAAATTGATGCAATTTATTGGTACAGTTAATCTTGCATAACTCAAATAAAAATTCAATCCAGTCTTGCAATACGCACTACTGTTCCACAGTATATTTATCATACTAAAATAGATTAATCATTAAAAAATATATATTTACAGTTGAATCGATCTAGCATTCTAGAGTGCATCGTTTCGTTTCCGATCTATCGTTTTAAATTGACACATTTTACACTGATTGAACATTTTTCTTAAGTAGCTTTCTAAGTGCTTACATAATTTCCGTTCTGCATGTGCATTTCTGCATCGTCATTTTATGCAACACTTAAGCTGCTGCATTGTGCAAATCAAAATCTTTATAAAGATAAGATTGGAAACTCCAAATTTTCGGATTCAAAGGACCCTACAAAAAACAATATGCAGTTCCCTATTTCTTCTAGATAAACCTCTTTTTTATTCGTTGATTGTTTTCAATATCTTTTCATTTATTCGCGGGGTAAGATGAAAATTTTTCTATTCGGCATTAAAAATCTGTGCTATTAAAGTTTTCATAACGATCCTCCCCTTTAAAGGTATTGATTTGCACAGTGCATCAAGCTAAGTGTTTTGAAGTAGGAACTGATCTAAGGGTAGTTTTATGATTGCTACTAATTAACCTTTACAAATTCTATTTATTTATTTTTTTACAAAAATGGACTTGTGCAAAAGACCCTATACATTGCCTCGAAATTGCAGAATTTCATTTCGGCGTAAGATATGTAATAAGAATAATGTTATATAATCCCATTATCCCTGTATCCGTGCCGACGGGGTCTATATCCTCGTAAGTTTTTCTCGAATAACGCTTTTATTATAAATTTGTCAAAAAATATCCCAAGAATAAGTATTATAAATAATCATTTGCGCCATTTGCCGTGCGCGCAATGTTTTTTCTCGTTCGCATTCGGTACGATGTGCCAAGTGCGGGTGAAGCATGCGTGTGACACGTGCTGCGAGAGCTCAGTATGCGGCGAGACATCGTCGAGAGCGTTGTCATTTACGCGTCATATTGATTAGATTAAAAAATAACTATTTTTATTCGTAATAATTAATAAGATATTGATGAAAAATTCATCAATATCTTGACTTGAAATGCTTGGGGTCACTGAGATATGCCCTTCGGAAGACGCTACGAAAATAGGAAACCCTACATGAAGAAATGTATCCTAGAGAGGCTGAAAACTAATTCAAGAGATTGAAAAGAAATCCAATAGAGAAGCGCTAGTCCAGTGGTTCTTAACCTGGGTTCAATCGAACCCCAGGGGTTCGGTGAGTCAGACTCCCGGGTTCCGCGGAGGTCAAAACACACACCCGACTTATTATACAATATTATGAAAAATGATACGACTTATGATATAAGGGTTCGGTGAACATGCATATGAAACTGGTGGGGTTCAGTACCTCCATCAAGGTTAAGAACCACTGAGCTAGTCGATACAACGATACGATTGAGACCGTTCCGGAAAAAATTTAAACCTGCTCCTAAGAAAAAATGGATATGCGGAGTCAATAGAAAGTCCGGGAAATCACACAAGAAGTGAAAGATAGGTAAGAAGAGTTTCATCGTCGTTTTTTAAATGTCTGATCGCAGTTCCATACTGTATATAAAATTGTATACACTTCCGTGATATTTATGCATATTTTAATAACTGTCACGTAAAACCAAGTAAAAAAATATACACTTCCGCCGGATGTGTGTTAGTATCGATACGTATTTCAATATGCATCATTGAAATATGTTGATGATAGATAATCGCGCATAAACAAAATAATAAATGGACACCTATGGGTATATGATTAGTGCGGTGTATAGCCTATTTGGTATGGCCTTATCTCCAGTTTCCAGCTGATGAATGTCGGAGATAATGCTAGAAAACGTGATGGCCGCCGTATATAATTTCAACACTTCGGCTAACTGACCAGATTGAATGTGCATATGAAATTGATTTCTTTGAATAAGAAGACATACCATCGGGAACATCTCCGGGCAACTGGACCACGGTGTGCACGGAGGATCTAATCATCGACGCGGTTTAGTCATGCACATCACAAATTAATCTATCAAGTCAACCGGAAAATAATACGTGAGATACAAATTCGCCATGAACACGTTTTGTTGAAGCGCACACACACACAAACACGTATTGGCCATTGAGTTGCCATATGAGATCATTCCATTATGCATCAAAGTTTAAAAGATCAATTAAATCGTGCAATGAGCGAAGGACGCTGCAGCTATCGGTATCGGTATCGGTTAACGGCGCCTGTCAAAATCTGGATGTTATTGATATTGTGTTGCTGCACAGCGATTAGGTAAGGAGGCCATTATAGAAAAGCATTCTTCGTGCCCCCGGTAGATGCCAATTTGTATTCAATACTACGAGCACATGCGGTTATAATGGATGCTGTTCGTACGCCGATACAATAATGGCCCGTGTGCAATTTTGAGTAACGGCCCATAACTGTCGACTATCATTGTATACCTAATTATTCACATTTGAATTGAATTATATATGCACGTACGACCGCGTATGAGGGGCGGATGAAAAGAGCTCGTGGAAAATATGGCCGAATTGGTGAAAATCCGTTTGTGTGATGGCACACAAAACCGAATGACAATTTAGATCAATCGGAATTAAATTTGATTACGGTATATACCAGGGATAGCGAACCTAGGACACGAGTGCCCGAGATGGCGTTTGAGAATTTGAGATTTCCAAGTTCAAAAATATTTTTTTTAAATCTAAGCTTTTTTTAATTAACACTCAAGCACCCGCTGTTTTTAGGCGAAACTTACACCTAAGCCCGCATCTTTTCATCGATCTTGCGACATTGCGCGGCTCTGTAAAAAAATGCTTAATAACTTTTTTCCTTTTGGAGATAATTTGGTCAAAAGAAAAGTATTATTAGAATATTCAGATAAGAAATACAATTTTCGAGCTGCGAAAATGATGATTTATTGCATTTTAGACGATAAAAAACAAATGGATATCTTTATGTAGTATGTAAGTAATTTTAGCTTTGTAATAAAGGATGTGACGG